>JAGFBZ010001390.1:0-31649 GCA_018398805.1 Hirundichthys speculiger
AGTAAAAAGAGTCGAGCTTCACAACACTAGACCTCACCCCACAGCACTTCATACACAGCACGCTAGGTTTACACCAACGCAACTTTTAAGGTCGACAGTCGCTCGTTTCAGTCTATTTGCTGCTAAACTGGAGCTGTGTTTCAATTCGGAGACGGCTGACTGCGCAATGCGCAGACTTTTGCAGGGTGCTTAGTCATCAGGTGGTACGCAAAGTACTGATCTGTTAATACTATGCTCCGCGATTAGCGTTTAGCATTAGCCCCGGGCGGGCCCTCATAGCCGCGCTCCCAGGACTGCAACAGTATAAGTACAATGCAAAGCGTCAGATACAGTGGTGTAAAGCACGCCGCCACTGGAGTCAGTGCAGAGCAGTGGAAGCACGTTCTCTGGAGTGACAAATCACACTTCTCCATCTGGCAATCTGATGGAAGAGTCTGGGTTTGGTGGTTGCCAGGAGAACGGTACTTGTCTGGCTGCATTGTGCCAAGTGTAAAGTTTGGTGGAGGGGGATTCTGGTGTGGGGTTGTTTTTCAAAAACCTCAGACCAGGCCAGAAATCTGGTTGTCATCATGAATTCTGAGCTGAATCTCAAAATCCACATTAAAACAGGTACAAAGTCATCTTATCATCTCAAGAATATTTCTAGGATTAAAGGACTAATGTCACAAGACTTTGTAAAACTTGTTCATGCATTTATCTTTAGTTGAGTTGACTACTGTAACAGTATCCTGACTGGTCTGCCTAAAAAGTCCATCAGACAGCTGCAGCTGATCCAAAACGCTGCTGCCCGAGTCCTCACTAAGACCAGGAGGATGGACCACATCAGTCCTGTTCTGAGGTCTTCATGCTGGCTCCCTGTCCCTCAAAGAATAGACTTTAAGATAGTCCTGTTAGCCTATAAAGCACTAAATGGTTTAGGCCCAAAGTACATCAGAGACCTTTTAGTCCAGTATGAACCCTCCAGGCTTCTCAGGTCTTCTGGTGCAGTCTGTTCTGTGTCCCCAGAATCAGAACTGAACACGGAAAGCCAGCTTTTAGCTTCTATGCTCCACAGATTTGGAACAAATGCCCAGAAAACACCAGGTCTGCTGACAGTCTAAGTTCTTTTAAATCAAGGTTAAAGACTCACCGGTTTTTGACCTTGGTGGTCTGATTTGAACAGGGGTTAGAGTCAGCAACCTCTTTGAGCTCTGTAGAGGTCTAGTTCTGTTTTTATCTCTATTTATATTTTCCTTTTAAAATCTCTTGTTTCATTTTGCTTTAAAATCCTTGTTTTTAATGTTCCTGTTTTTATTAGCTGTCTCTTTTCATTGTGTTTGAATGTGCTGAAGCTGTGTAAAGCACTTTGAATTGTCTTGTTGCTGAAATGTGCTATACAAATAAACTTGCCTTGCCTTCAGGAGCTGGGCTTGGCCCCTTAGTTCCAGTGAAAGGAACTCTGAATGCTTCAGCAGACCAAGACATTTTGGACAATTCCATGCTCCCAACTTTGTGGGAACAGTTTGGAGCTGGTCCCTTCCTCTTCCAACATGACTGTGCACCAGTGCACAAAGCAAGGTCCATAAAGACATGGATGGCAGAGTCTGGTGTGGATGAACATGACTGGCCTGCACAGAGTCCTGACCTCAACCTGATAGAAGATCTTTGGGATGAATTAGAGCAGAGACTGAGAACCAGATCTTCTCAGCCAACATCAGTATTTGACCTCACAAACGTGCTTCTGGAAGAATGGTCAAAAATCCCCATAAACACACTCCTTAACCTTGTGGACAGCCTTCCCAGAAGAGTTGAAGCTGTTCTAGCTGCAAAGGGTGGAGCCACGTCATATTGATTAGGAATGGGATGAAGTAAAGCTCATATCTGAGTCAAGGCAGGTGAGCCAATACTTTTGGGAATATAGAGTACATTAATTCCATATTTTTGGATTAGCTTCGACGGAGCTGTAAAATATTTCAGTGCAAAGTTCTCACCTTTATATAGCTCAATATATGAGAAGTGTCTTTATAATTTTAAAAGAAATTATGTGCAGAGTCTTGAATCATGAAACATAAAATGTTCCCTGAGAAAATAGCTCGTTTAATCTCTGTCAGAAACAGATGTTTTTTTTTTTTTTTTTTTTTACAAATCCCTGTAATCAAGTAAACTCAGGCTATTGTTTGCATTAAAACTTATCAGTCTGCTTTTTTGTCCTTTTCTTGTCTCCTCTGATGAGTGTTTGCTTATCAATTAAAACATTAGCCCAAATATAAATGTGTATTATGTAAATAATACAAATATATGATTTTTATAAAACAAAACTAAAGGCATAAAAACTCAGGACAGCAACAAAATTGGTTCAAACAGATGTATTGAGGTAAACAAACTGATAATCAAAATGATTAAAAACAATACAAGACAAGTTTATGCACAATAAAAAAAGAATTGCAATAACAACAACAATAGTAATAACAAATAAGTTATTGCAAATGAACTTGAAACAAGGAATTACAGCCCATATAATTGTTTTTTAAGGCGTTCACCTGAAGGTGCTGATTGTCTCCAGATCATCCCAGGACTCAAAATTGAACAGGAAGGGAACTTTGAAATAACAGGATTTTTTTAAATTTAATTTAATTTAATTTTTTTGCAAGAAGAAAAAAAAAGTAGGAAAAAAAGGAAACTTTGTAAAAAGTATCTACAACATATACTGAAATTTAACTTATAAATAACAGTGCTAAGAATTATTTTTTTCTTGACAAGAAGAAGGAATGTTAGAACATCCGTGAACATCCGTGGACTCCTGATCATGTGTTTCTTTTGACTGGTCAAGAGTTTCCTGGCTGTGTTGTCCATGCATTGTTAGGAACTGTGGTGCAGGGGGGTGGGGGCATGTAAAAACTTTTTTTTTAATTACCGCTGTGGGAGCATTTTGGTTTTGCTGTTGAATATACCGGCGAGGGAGTGAAAAGTTAACAGTTAACAGAACTCAATCTTCCACCTCCCTAAACCCGGACCAAGATCCAGTTGTTACCAGTTGTGCGTCTTGGCGCAGCTGATGTGCTTTTTAAAATACTGCAGAACGAATCATTGGATGTGCATTTAAAGATCATGAACAATTAATGTTCCTGTCCCTCCTCGACCACCAACAGTTTCAGACATATTGGAAATAAATTCCTGCATCCAACCTTTTCCAGCTTGACAAAGATCTCCTTGGTTTCCTCCACAGCAGACATCTGAATGAGATCCTGCCACAGCTGTACAGACTGACGTGTCTGGCCGTGACTATTCCCACATCCACCACAACTGCTGACCAGACATCCTCTGACCTCAAGAGAATAAAAACGTATGCAAGTAATACTGTGATGCCGTTTGTGCACGTCCACATGTGACCAGGTGGACGTACATCTATGCCATTTGGACGCACTGTTTTACGTGCCGACATGCGAGTTGCGCTTTCCGCAAACTCTGTATCTTGTGCTCGCGGGTTTAGGGTAGCGGGTGGTCTGAAACTGTACTAAATCGTACCGTGAGCCACCTGTACCGTTGCACCCCTAATGTGGTCCTGCGATGGACTGGAGACCTGTCCAGGTGGACCCCTGCCTTTAGACCAAAGAGAGCTGGAGTAGGCTCCAGCAGATCCCTGAGACCCTCTGGATAATGGATGGATGGATGGCTGGTATGAATCTGTTGTTCAAGTGCTTATACTTCTGTTTTCATACATGTTGTAATGTTTCTAATCATACATATGAAGGCACAAGTGTGAATCATACCAATTTTAATTTGTAATACATTTTTGAACATTCCCTTTTTGTTAGAAGTTACAGTTAAAGTTTCTGTAATGAGATTCTTTATCCTGCTGAGATCAGCAAATGTTTAAATAAAACACGCAGAAGACAGTTTTGGAGCGTGATTGACTTACCAGAAAAATAACAAGCTGATCATGTAAGACAAGTGTCATCTAGATAGGCCTTTGTCTACCTCAGTTAGAAAACTCACAATTCTAATGACAGCTCAGTCCCCCCCCAGTTTAAGGATCCTGTCTGCGCCCCTGCCTCCACCGCCCCCCGGTGGAGCGGAGCTTCAGCTCCGTCTTCGGCTGATCGTCGGCAGTCCCGGTGTGTGATAGTTCAGCTCACTGTTCCTCCTCAGACCTGCTTCGGAACAGCGGGACTGTTTTCCGGCATCTGGCATCTCCGCAGCCCGCAGCATCCGCAGTGTTCCTCCGCTCCCCGGTCACTGCAGCGGAGCAGCCCCCTCCACTGACTCACATGAGTCCACCCCGGTCTGGAGGTCATTATTGTTATAATTATTATTATTCAGGAGGCGGATAGCATCCACACTGCGAAGAAATCTGCAGAATGCGGTGCTGGGAATAAATGATCGTCACCGACTGACAGGATTCATGGAGACAACAGAAGATTGCGCCTGTGACAAACTTGTGCAAGGTAAGAATGGAGGGGGGGGGGGGGGGGGTACTGGCGCATACCTAAGATGTAAATGCGACCATTTTGTACGCAGCTTATTCTACACACAAAAAGAAAACCGCAACACTTGCATGTTGTTGAGAAACCAAGGAGTCATGGGAACATCTTGTTCAGGAGGTTACAGTCGCAGGTTTGTGCTGCTCACCTGAGATCTCTTGTTTATAAGGCATACTTCACAGGGGACATATGTAGGCGACTTCTTCTGGTCTAAGTTTCTAAGTCGCTTGTGTGGATAATAAAACAGCGTCTTGTCATTGATTTTATATTACTTCCCTTCTTCCCTGCATCCACTTCGGTTATCAATTAAATCTTATACATGGATTCTCTGTGTGTGTGCAAGGGAAACCCTGGGGAGGTCCCAGGAAAACATGGCGTTCTGGAGGAGAAATCCTTATGTTGGTAAGGCTCTGTTTCTTTTTTTTTTTTTCCCACCTATAGACTCTGCTGTTATCATTTTCCTTCATGTTACAAAGATCATGAGACTTGATAAGGTGTAATATTCATTTTTATCCTATTAAAAGTTCAATCCCCTTAATGCATAAAAGTGGATTTTCAAAACTTTCTAATAGCACACTGATCTATAATTAATAAGGTTGGGCCTGTAAATTGTGTTGGTCTCTTAAAAGCAGGAGGAAGAATGTGTGTCTTCCTCTCTTAGACAGATAGACCACCCGTCCTCTGCTGTAATACTGTAGAGGTTAAATGGAAGTGTGGACGCTAGCCCCTCTCTCCATCTCTCCCTGTGGCTGTTGCTGGTGTGCACCGGTTTGTGAAGCATGAACTTTGTGAACTTTGCAGGGACACATTGACATGTGTCCATGTGTTCTGGGTGAGATTTAAGTTCCTCAGTGATATACTGTTTATGTTGTCCTTTTAGACAAAGAGAAGTCTCATAGCTACTGAACCTGCCTCTGGTATCAAAATAAAACCCAGGAGGAGTATGGCCTCAAACATGTCATATGTTAATCATTTCTCTGTAAGCTGCTCAGACTTGCACGCTGATTCTGGAGTTGAATGAAATTCCCAGGAAAAAGAAAAGGCTAGTAAATATTGAGAAAACTGTTTCTTTTTTGTTTTTCTTTTTTAAGCAAAGCGGTATGTAAACACCCTCTAATTAAAAGCTTAAGCAGACCAAAGCCTTTGAACCACAAAATACTTTTTAATAATTAATGGTCACAGTAACTGATAGCTGGAGCATCTTTGCTGTTGTGTGAGATCGTCTGTCCTGTTGCAGGTTGGTGCAGGTGTGTTATGCATAATTCAACAATGATTTGACTTGTGTGACTGCAACAGATGTAGCTGTGTCTCTGTCTTTTCAGTGTCTACTGTGTGTGAGTGCTTTGTCCATGTGTCCGCCATTCTTTTGGGTTGTGACTGGTATTGGGTTGTGTGCGAGTGATGAATGCATTTCCTGTAGAGACATTAGAGAACAAGACCAAACATGATGATGACCCACAGTCCATCACTTTAATGTTGTAACTCCAGCTGTTGGGTAAGAGGGGCAGGCGGAGGCAGTGAGCATGCCACAGGTATTCATTCAGCCTTCTCTGATCATATCGCAAAACTAGATTCTGGCAGTGAAGCATCCGTTCAGGTTTTTATTCTCAAGGTAACCACATTAACATGTCAGGTCTAGTTCACTTCCAGACAAACTGTATAGGGGAAGGCTCATCATCGTCACCTTTTGTTTTTTTATTCACCTCATTTCTCTGTAACTGGCTTCGATGTTCACCTCCATGCTGCTGAGATTATCTACTGTAGCAATGATATCATTCGTGATGCTTTCAAATCCCTTCAGCGTAGTTCTGCTGATTTGTAAGCTGTGCTGAATGATATCAAATTAGTCCTCAGTGCAGATAAAACCAATTACAGGACATTTACCAGAGCCAGAAATCCAGAAACGTTTGTCGTCTCAACTTCGGTGGCACAGCCACTGAAGGAGTCACAGAGTTTCTTATAATTTAGATCAATAATGAAATAAGCATGTGACTGAACTGAATGGAAAATTAAGACAAAAATGGTTTGAAAAATGTTTTTTTTTAGTCATCTTTTCTGTCGGTTGTGGTTGTCTCTTGCTGATAATCGGTCCACACTAACTTTTGATAACGGTAATAAACTCATTGTGAGCTGTACGCTGTGGTTAGTTGCCTCTCTTGTTCTGTGAAGTGTGACAGACTCTTGGTTTTTCTTTTTTAAAGGCCTCGCTGCGTTTTTAATTGTTTTTCACTCCATTAATGTTATGACTTATTGTGGGCCCCTACAGAACACGCTGGAACAACTGGGCTACACTAAAAGTAATCAATGTGTAATTAAAATCTGGTAGATCCAATTTGTCTCCCTGTGCACTGGTAACTTTTTCATATTCACTTTCTTGTTCTTGTTTTTATAATATTCCTCTTTTGCTTTTCATTCACTATATTGTCAGTGAGGCCTTCATAACTCAGTATTTTCCAAGTTTGAATCCAGGAGGTGATAACTAACGTTAAAAGCAGAGTAGTTCTTAAGTTGTGACATCGTTTGAGTGCTTAAGATCAACTTCGCTTTTACTGTCAGTTTAAAAAACTAAAATAGAAACATGACCCTGCTGCCAATAAATGAGCAGTTAATAAGAGCCTCTGGGATTTTTATTTATTTATCTTTTTTACACGTTGGTTTTTGCACAGACCCATTATAACAGGTTTAATTACTGAGCTCTAGTTTTGGTATTTGGTGGATTTGATTTTATTTAGTTGGAAAAATAAGCTCTTAAAAAGTGTTGCCAGTCGTTGAGAGTGGAATTCAGTCTTTTTACCATAATCTTGTTCAAATTTATATCAGACACATCTTTCAAAACATTCTTGAATAACACATTTGAAGGGTCTCTTTGCTGTTTTTGCATGTGAGTTACTGTTTAATTTTGAGTAATTAAATCATGCTGCGGTGTTCAAATGTAATCCAGTGCTTTTGGAGTTGAACTAACACCAAAGACTGATAGTTGTCATATCTGCTTCAGAATAGCTCCAGTTTTGTTCATTAAAAGCAGTCTCGGCAGAACTTTCCCTTCATGAAAGTGCAGTATGGTATCTCTGGAATCGAACGATATTAGTAAATAACTTAGCTTGAAACAATAAGTAATTGAGAGTGAGATACTGGTTATTACGGCTCCAGGCAATGCTGGTTTTTGAAAAGAAATGAAAAACTCCTTCTCATTCCACCTCATCTGTTTTTATGATTTTCTACATTAAAGAGCCCGAATCCACTAATCTAAGGTTATTTTTATAACAGGATTGTGACGTTATCATAAAGTCCCAGCCTTGTGTTTTCTTCTAACTGTGATTTTCCAGCAACAGACAGGAATTGTCTTATCATAGTCCTGGGATTATGATTTTGGATTTATTTGATTCTATGTTGTCCCGTTTTAGGTTTCGGTGTTGGTTTGTTTCCGTTTGTCACGTTTTGCTTCTCTCTGTTTAGGTGTCATTTTATCACAGAGCTCCTTGTTCAGCTTCAGTCACGTTGTATCCTCAAGTATTAGATTACCGAGGCGGCTTGATCTGCGCGTTGTTGTTAGTAACACAGATTCTACCAAATAATAACAGATATTTGTGACTTTTTGTTGGCGCCACTATAATTCTTTGATCCTATTGAGCGTTTGTCAAGGGCGTAAACAAAGTATGTATATCAGGACCAATTTTCACAAACCTCAGTCAGAAAAAGGATCAATGATTCAGGCAGATGGGAATGAAATATTCAAGTCAGCAGCTCCACAGCCTCTGTGCTCTCTCTGCTTCTGAGAGATGACCAGATGGGTTGACAGGGACACGTGGTTTGATCATTTTACTAATAAAGCAGGTCTGCTGGAGCCGATCACAGTTCTCTTTGGACAAAATGCAGGTTTACACACTGGACGGGTCTCTCGTCCATCACAGATTCACATACAGACAAACAACCGCACAGGAACACAATCACTCCCACGGGGAATTTAGAATAACCAAGCAGCCCAAAATACATGCTTGTGGACTGTTGGGAGGAAGCCAGAGTACCCAGAGGAAACCCGCAAATGCAAGAACCACAGCTGGGACTCAAACCAGGAACCTTTTACCTGTGAGGAAACAGTGCTAACCACCAAACCGCCATGCTGTCTTCTGCAGAAATACCTTTATGTGATATGTTAATGCTTTGATGACGACCATGTGGTCTGTTTGCAGAGAAAGAACGGCGTGTGAAAGCCAACGCACGGGACTACAATGACAAGTTCTGTTATGCCGTAAGCAGACCTCAGATTGCATTAAGGTGGTTTCACTCACAGGGGCAGGTTGCAGTATTTCATCAGACGTTTCCTCGTATGTTCTTTTTTTTTTTTTTTTTTTTTTTTTTAGGACAATCGCATCAAAACCTCCAAGTACAACATCTTCACCTTCCTGCCCATCAACTTGTTTGAGCAGTTCCAGAGGGTGGCCAATGCTTACTTCGTAGTGCTGTTGGTATTGCAGGTAGTAGAAGTTGCTACTGTATGTTGATGACATCTGCTTCATCATTTTAGGTTTCTAGAAGTTCAGATGAAACCAAGCAGGCTAGCCTTGATTTTTGTCTCACAGTTAATTCCAGAAATCTCCTCCTTGTCCTGGTTCACAACCATTGTGCCTTTGGCTCTGGTTCTGGCTATCACAGCTGTCAAAGATGCCACAGACGACTACGTCAGTGTCACTACTTACTTCTGAACAACCATAATTCTTAACCTCAGTTTTTAACTGCTGTTGTAAAATTGTTACCTCTTTGTAATATTTCAGTTCCGACATAAAAGTGACCAGCAAGTCAACAACCGACAGTCTCAGGTTCTCATAAAGGGAAGGTACCTGTTTACTTTCCTCCGGCATTTTCATCCAGTTGTAAGTAAGTACTGATTCTTGACTTTTATGTTGTCTTGTTTCCAAGTCTGCAGAATGAGAAATGGATGAACGTTCGAGTGGGGGACATCATCAAACTAGAGAATAATCAGTTTGTTGCTGTGAGTAAACTACATATTCTGAACTATCCTGTGAATTTAGATGATCTGGTGCTTTTGTTTTTCTTTTCAGCACAGTCCTTATTAGAGGATATTCAGTTATTATATTTGGGTATAATGAGAAAACTGCAAAAGATATTGAAGAATAAAGGCTTCCTTTGGGAAATTTGGGCTGCTAATGCCTTTGCAAGTTCAATGATGCAGACTGATTTATTGCCTCCTTTCACGGCTGAGTGTCTGTATTGGATTTACACACAGGCAGACATCCTACTTCTCTGCAGCAGTGAGCCTTATGGTCTGTGCTATATTGAGACTGCAGAGCTTGATGGGTGAGTGTTGCATGACTTATATAAACTGATACTGAGGAAAGCCAAAGTAAAATTGAAATTGAACAATACATTTGTGTGAGAACTTCCTGTTTTTTGCAAGTGCAAGCTTTCTTGACATCTGTCCCCTAACAGAGAGACAAATCTGAAAGTTCGTCAGGCTTTGACCGTCACTTCAGATCTGGCAGATGTTTCAAAACTGATGGACTTTGATGGTGAGATGATTTTTTTTTTCCACATATTGGTATCAAATCAGACTTTGAGTAGTGTAGTTTTATAGAGTTGAGACTCTTTTCAGAGTAAGATCTGTGTATTTAGCTGTTAACTCTCTTCTTCTGGCAGTGCTGACCACTGAATCATTGTTTGTCTTTTGTCTTCACTCAGGAGAAGTCATTTGCGAGCCACCAAACAACAAGCTGGATAAATTTACGGGAACGTTACATTGGAAAGACAATAAACACTCTTTAAATAATGAAAAAATGCTTCTGAGGGGCTGTGTCCTCAGAAACACAGAGTGGTGTTTTGGAATGGTCATTTTTGCTGGTATTATTATTATTATCATCATCATCATTATCATATTGAATCGTTATTATTCACCTTTCAGTCTCCACAGTCATGAACTTTGTCAAGACATTCTTTTTTTGTTTTGTTTTTCAGCCCTTAAACCATCTCATCAAAGTTCTTCACTGACTGATGGTTGTTATTTGCTTCCATACAACAGGGCTGCAAACCAAACTGATGCAGAACTGTGGGAGGACCAAATTTAAAAGGACCAGTATTGATAAACTCATGAACACTCTGGTTTTGTGGGTAAGCCATTTTTGCTTTCTTTTTTTTTTTTTTTAAGCAATAATGAAACTAATCGACGTAATGCTTGTATTTGCTAATTATTTAACCCCTATGTATTTTTTTTCAAAGCATGAAACACAAGACTGCATCTGTGACAAACTTTTTCCAAATGCTGCTGGCATCAAATTCAGAAGAGATATGTTTTTTCTTTTTCTTTTTTTTTTTGAAAGTACAACTTTTTTACATCCAAAATTTAAAGGCAGGGTAAGGAATTTCTTGATGACATCACATCTGTTTCAATTTGAGACAAAAACATGGAGAGCTGGCTCCTTCTTCCCCCCCAGTCCTCCCAATGAGTAAGAGTACAAGCCCTCTCCCTGTTGGTGATTAGCTGGAGCAATGTTGGCTGTGGTTTGGGGGTCAGGCTTCTTCCACTCTGTGTTTCTAGATTAGAAAACCAGGGTTGTGTATGAAGACTGGATTTTCTTTTCTTTAGGTTAAAAATGGGATTTAAATGACTTTCAAATCATGAAACTTTTCTTAAGCCTGATTTATACTCGGAAATCAGGTCGCAGACAACGCAGAGATGCCCCCCCCCACCCTACGCAGACTCTCCGGTGCACCTCCCCAAAACTGTAGGTGACCGCAGACAGTGCCACAGAGAGGAGAGAAAGGAGGCCTCTGATTGGTCAATTCTACATCCACGTAGAAAAGAGCGCGTCATCGAAGAAATGAGGAAGTACCCACATCTGTACGATTCTGGTTCTCCACACTACAAAGACAGCACATATTCTAGTAATTCATGGAGGGAGATTACGATGAATGTGGGTCTGGATACGGCCGAGATGGTGAGGAAGTGGAAAAATGCAAGAGATAAGTTTAGTAAGTTTAGCTAGTTCGTGATTGTCCCTCTTGCGTTGTGGCGTGGAATAACATAGCGCAGACCGCGCGTCAAAATTGAGCATAAATCAAAAGTAACTGCGGCATACCGGCAACAAGATAACTGCGACACATTGCCGTGAGAGTATACACAGCCCTTTACATTTAAAGTCTGCACGGCTTCCCAACGTTTTTGGAAATGGAGTTTTACCTCTTCTGTACTTTGTACAAGAGAGAATTTGCATTTCAGCAAAGCTTTAGATATATAAACCAAAACAATGATGAAGTTAAGATGTTCCTCAACTATCAGATGTTCTGTAAAGTTTGTGAGGTCAAAAATGGTACGTAGTGATAAAAATGTGGAGTAAGCTGTTGGTGACTTAAACAGAACGTATCCAATGGGTGCTTTTGTATTAAACAGCAACCATGTTTTAAAGACGACATCTGCACTGCGATCATTAATGCCAAAATCAAACAACTCATATCTCAGTTGTGTTCTGCATTATGTTTCAGATCTTTGCCCTTCTCATATGTTTGGGAGTTATTTTGGCGATTGGAAACACTATTTGGGAGACGTGGATTGGCCAAACATTTGAGGTGTTTTTGCCACGGGACGAGTTTCAGAGCAGTGCTGTATTTTCTGGTTTCCTCACCTTCTGGTCCTACATCATCATCCTCAACACTGTTGTGCCCATCTCACTGTACGTCAGGTAAAGACATCTTTTTTTTTTCTAAGCTAAATTATCACATTTTATAATGTGTTGTATAGCTGATGTTGAAAGAAAAACCCCTGCATACTTGCATCGCCTAATAAATAGAATACCGAACTCTCCCTCAGTGTGGAAGTTCTGCGTCTCGGCCACAGTTTCTTCATCAACTGGGACCAGAAGATGTACTACAGTCAGACGGACACTGCGGCTGAAGCTCGCACCACCACCCTGAACGAAGAGCTCGGTCAGGTGGAGTTCATCTTCTCCGACAAGACTGGGACCCTCACGCAAAACATCATGGTCTTCAGCAAGTGTTCCATTAACGGACAGACATTTGGTATGAATGGAATTCTTACGGATTTAAAGCACTGGGCTTTTCCAGACCAACATCCATCCTTCTGTCAAACAGCAACACTTTTGAACGACTATAAGACCAAACAGAGCAATTGGACTTGTGATGTCTTCTTTTTTTTTTTTAACATTTTCAGCATAGTTGATCTGTGATGGTGAACAGTACTTGTACTTGTCTGTTTTTAAAAGAAAATTGCCCCGCCTTAATGTGCTAGGCATCACGGCAAAACATTCAGCAATCAGCAGAGCCATATTTTCTGCAATCTGTGACAAGATGAATAACAAATTTGATTCCTTTTTTTATTCCTAGGAGATGTCTATGATGAATTTAACCAGAAGGTGGAAATTACAGAGGTAAGTGGTTTGAAAAAAGCAGAAATGCGTCTCTCCTGAAGTAGAAAACAGTTGAAACATTGGCGCACCACGTCTCCTCAGAAAACAGCTTGCGTGGACTTTTCCTTCAACCCCCTCTGTGACAGAGGGTTTCAGTTCTATGACGACGCCCTGGTTGAAGCCATTAAACAGGAAGATTCTGCAGTGCAGGAGTTCTTCAGACTGCTGGCTCTCTGTCACACTGTCATGCCAGAAGAGAAGAGCAAAGGTAAACTGCGCACATCACCCGGCATCTGATGCAGTAACAACTGTAGTATACACAACGATTACGTTTTCTCATTAATATTTATGTTTAAATGAAGGGAATTTGGTGTACCAGGCTCAGTCACCTGATGAGGGAGCGTTGGTCACTGCAGCACGAAACTTTGGCTTTGTCTTCTGGGCTCGAACCCCAGAAACCGTCACCCTCTGCGAGATGGGACGAGCTGTCACCTACCAGCTTCTGGCCATACTGGACTTCAACAACGTGCGCAAGAGAATGAGTGTCATTGGTTAGGTCTTCACTTATAACAGCAATGCTCCGTCTAAATCACAAGTGGTCCACGTGACAGCCTGTGCACATTTATTAAACAGAATCAGCATAGAAAAATGCCTTTTTTTAATTTTTTTTTTTTTTTACAATTTTTAAATATTGCTTGTGACAAGTTTTATTAAACCACATCTATGCACATATATGCACATATATGTTTTTAATCTGTAGGATTTGATTAATTTTGTTTTTTTAAACGTGTTTTCTTATCTAGTGAGAAATCCACAGGGTCAGATTAAACTGTACTGCAAAGGAGCCGACACGATTATCTTTGATCGTCTGGGTCCATCCAGTGAAGAGCTCATGTACACTACCTCAGAACACCTCAGTGTAAGTGTTACTGAATAAAATCACTGTCCATATTATGGTTAAGGTTTAAGTTTTAATTTTGGGGCATCTACTAGAGGAGGGATATATACATTTTCCTAATGTTGCGCATTGCTACAGCACCTCTTGTTACTTTTCTATGGAGAAACTCAGTTTTAGCTGCTGTCTCTTTGAGACTCCCTTTACAAAAAAACAAAACAAAAAACTGACTGGTAAACTAATGCTGACCAAATGGAGGTTAGCAACACATCTACATTTGTTTTTGTTTAAGACATAGACAAAACAAATGCATGACTTGCTGATGTAGAGAAGTAACTGGAGAAAAGCTTTAACTGCAAATGAAGCATTAGTCACACAATTTGTCCCCGTAGTTTGGTAATAAGACTTTATGACGTCACTGACCTTGCACATGCACAAAAATCAACACACTGAAAGAAGGGTAAACACCTATGAAGCATGACATTCAGCAAACCTTACAAAGTGACATACAGTAGCACACCACTGGTTATATATTGCTGGGACTCCTGGAGTGGAAGAACTAGAGTGGGTCAGCTGTGGCCTTTAGTTTGTTGTGTATGTACTTTACAGTTGCAACCATATGTTTACATGCAGTCTAAAGAAAGACATAAATATTTAAATAATGAAACAATTTTTGAAACATTTTTTATTGCACTAAGTTGACCATGGCCTTCAACAGCTTGGAGAATTACGCATGATGAATGTTTTGCCATTAAAAGCCTCTGATAGGCTAACTGACATCATATCATCTAACTGGAGGCACACTTTGGGTACAATTACCAGATGTCTGGAAACCCTAACCCCATGTTCATCTGTTCAAATAAAAATGTGCAGCTCTGAGCACCATGGGAGCAGGCAGCCATCATACAAGTCAGGAAGGAAACAGCTTTTGTGTCGCAGAGTTGAAGGTGCTTTAGTGTGAAAGGGTCTGATGAGACAAAGACTGAACTGACTGGTCATGATGATCATTGTTATATTTGGAGGGAAAAGGACTCAAAATACCGTCAAGTTTGGTACGTTGTGGAGGAGGGACTGGTGCGTGGTGAGCAAAGAGGCAAGACGCTTGGATGTGGATGGGTATCTCAAATAAGAGTGGCTCCAGGACAACAAAGTGAAGGTATTGAAGTGACTGTCCATAACAACACCGTGACCTCAATTGTGTAGAAAATTTCTGGGCAGCGCTGAGAAGGCTTGTGTGAGCATGAAGACCCACAAACTTGACTCAGTTTGACCAGTTGTGTCAGGAGGGACGGACCATGATTCCAGCAATATTGTAGGAAGCTTCTGGGGGGCTTTGAATGCTGATAGAAAAAAACAACTTTTACCTGGAATATGTCTGCTCTTCCAAATCAAGCAAATGATGTTTCACACTTGAGTTGAATGTACAACTGTTAAATTTGTTTCTTTTTTAATCCTTTTCCTTGCAGGAATTTGCAGGAGAAGGGCTTCGAACACTTGCTTTGGCCTACAAAGACCTCGATGAGGAATATTTTGACGTTTGGATGAAGAAGCTTCTCTTTGTGAGCACTGTGCTCGAGAACCGCGAAGATCAGCTGGCTGTTCTCTACGAGGAGATCGAGCAGGACATGAAGGTAAGATTGACATGCCTACGTTTACTTCGAACCGACCAGTCCCGTTTAACAGCTGCAGACTGACTGCTGACTCCGCTGAAGCTTCTAGGTGCCACAGCAATTGAGGACAAACTTCAGGAAGGGGTGCCAGAGACAATCGCCTGTCTGAACCTAGCTGACATTAAGATCTGGGTCCTTACAGGGGACAAACTAGGTAGCTAAAATAAAATCCAAATAATGCCAATTATGCTTTTAAGTATAAATACAGTAACTGCTTATTTATTTGTGGAGAGCTACACAGCTGTAAAATGTTATGTTTCAGAGACAGCAATGAGCATCGGCTACTCCTGCAACATGCTGCGAGATGACATGAATGAGGTGTTCATCATCTCTGGTCACACGCTGCTGGAAGTGCAGCAGCAGCTCAGGTGATCATACTGACCAGCAGGCTGACATTTAACATTTAAGGTTTCGGAGGAGCCTTTTTTTTGGGGGGGGGGTCGATATGTTTACTGGCTTGTTTGTCGAAAAAAAAACCCAAGCATATTCACTGGCTTTCCTTTCTCTTCAGGAGTGCTAAGGAGCACATTCTTGGCTTGAGTCGTGTGAGCAGCGCAGCAGACGTCGAAAAGACTGACATGCTTGCGGATGATTCTGTGTTTGAAGAGGCTATTATTTCAGAGTATGCCTTAGTCATCAACGGACACAGTTTGGTAAGATTATACAATGCAATGTCAAGCAGTCCACAGAAATGTCTTCGCTGAAATGTTATTTTGGCTCTATCTATTTTAATGCAGGCTTTTATTTTGGTAATTATGCTCAACGGTGTAGTAGAAATGCAGGCTATGAAAGCCTCTTTAGCTTAAACGTGAGGTGCACCCTGTAGCTGGGTAGAGGAGCTTTCACGCCACAAACAAACTGCACCAGAGTTCAACGACTGAGACCCGCTCTTCCGACCACTCTTGGTACAGCCATTTTGGTGCGCACCAGAGCGCGGTTGTTATGTTCACACTCACTCAAGTGAATTGCACTCATGACCAAAACTCCTTTGGGTCGATCTAAACAGGTGCAGTGTGAAGACGACCTCAGTTCATAATACAAAAAAGAGAAAATGAGAATCAGCCAAAATCACTATCAGCAGGTCAGACTTTTAAAGATAATCTGTGTAACAACACCATGTCTGACCACATTGGGGCAGAAGAAAGTTCTTGTGTGAGCCCATGCCATAAGACACAGCTAAGTGCATCTCTAGTGGGGCAAAGTGGTATTAGAGGACAAGCCAGACTGCCCTCACTCTTCAGTACAGTATTGTTAGCGGCTCTCTTGTCAGCACAACAGATCTGTTTCCCTCCCAGTTGGTCGGAAGTGGTACTGCTACATAAAGTGGTTTTTAAGGAAATTAGGAAATCAGGTTTGGTTTATAAAATTCATAAAATTGTAGTGGATGCATCTCTAGAGAAAACTCTTTAGGGTCACAAGACAGACACATTGCATATCTAAGGTGTGCTAACTGGATATCTTGATCTAATGATTTAGAAGAAGGAAATACATTTGATTTAGGAGTTTTTTACCTGCCATTATCCTTGTTTAGGATTTAATATTATATTTTTAATTATTGATATTTGCTCGGGGGTCATGCTCTGGGGCTCTGTAAAGCACCTAGAGACAATTGACATTGTAACAGATGCTATACAAATAAAATTGAATTGAATTGAATTGGGCCCAAAACCACAATATCATCATCAGCATCCAGTCATTTAAGAGACAGGGCTGTGAAAGATGAAGCCAAGTTTCAAAAATATTTTAGCTCTTCATATTTATTTGTATGCTTGGCCCTGTGGTTGCCACTGATGCTTGAACTAGCACGGAAGTGATCGAATTAACTTCCTTTTCCTCACGATACAGAGTTTATAAAGTCAGAATTTCTGGGACTATTGTCATCATTTGCAATAATGCTTTCAAGTTTGTATTATTAAACACTGACTGTGCTGGTCCCCGCTGTATCTGAGTCTCTCTACCTGCTGCTGATTACACAAAGTTTAATTAGCACAGACCTGCTGTGCTGCTGATGGCCTCCGCCTCTATTTCAGGTTTTCATTAACATCCATTTCCTACTCCCTCGCTGCACCTCGGGTAGTGTGCATGATGCACAACTCAGTGGAAAATGTTACATTGGACTCTTGCTTGGTGCTGCCTCAGCAGGGGGTTTAGGTTATAGCACGGTAATGAAGGGTGTGATGTATGTGTTTGTCCTGCAGGCTCATGCTCTGGAGCCCCAGCTGGAGCACGTGTTGCTGGATCTGGCCTGTTTGTGTAAAACAGTCATCTGCTGTCGGGTTACTCCAATGCAGAAAGCTCAGGTGGTGGAGCTGGTGAGGAGGCACAAGAGGGCCGTCACCCTGGCTGTAGGAGACGGAGCCAATGATGTCAGCATGATCAAGAGTAAGTCTGAGGACAAACCGCATAAAGCAAGCAGTTCAATTTACGAAGCGGCATGTATGATGTCCATGTAAAAATAATAATTTCATAAAAACGTTTGAAAGCCAAGACTAATGTACGCATACATGTCAGTGTTGTCGGGTTTGTCAGCTGTCATGATTTTAATGTGGGTCAGCTGTACTATCACATAGAGGTCAATGTGTATTAGAGCAAGCACAAAACAGCACAGTTTACTGAGGGTGGCAGGCCACATATTACACGAACCACAACACAAGAAGATGGCAACAACCAGTGTTGGGACTAACGCTTTATTAAGTAACGCGTTACAGTAACTACGTTACTTTTTGCGGTAACGAGTACTGTAACTAATTGCTTTGTCAAAATCAGTAACGCGTTTATCATTACTGCGATTTAAACAGGCTCGTTACTCATTACTTCACGTGCATAACTCAGAACTACAGTTTCCGTGGTGGACCTGAAGCGCACGTGACGCAGCGACCTGAGAGTGAAGGAATGAAAACAACAATGGCGGCGGCAGTTGACGACAGTCCAGGCGTGGGATTTCTTTCGTGGAAATATGGACATTATTTTTCCCTTGTGACGGTAAAAGACAATAAGAATTTTGTGGTAACCTGCAAACTATGTGGAGGTTCGAAAACTTTATCCACATCAAAGACTAGCAATTCTAATCTGATGAAACATCTTCAGAAACAACACGCGTCTACCAAGCTAGTTGAAAAAGACCCTGAAGGCAACACAGGTGATGCTTCTGTTAACGTTAGCTCCGCTGACGCTAAAGGAGGAGCCACTCCAGCCAAACAACGCAAGCTTGTTTTTACAAAGCCTGTTGCACAGTGGATTACCCAGACACAGCTAAACAGACTGATTGCCAGGTATGTGGTGGAAGACATGCAACCTATCTCAACCGTTGAGTCCCGTGCTTTCAGAGAACTGGTTAGTAAAATACCTGTGCGAGGGAGAGACGGTGCTGCGCCAGCACCATGCAGAAAGACGTTTTCGCGTTACCTGGACCAAGAATATGCTAACATGGAGTCAGAGCTCAAAAAGACATTTGATGATTTAGAACATGTCTCCACAACAGCAGACATTTGGACTGTGCATACTAAAAGTTTTCTTGGTGTAACCGCACATTGGATAAATCCAAACAACATGAAACGTGAGAAAGCAGCGCTGGCATGCAGGAGATTTACAGGTCGACATACGTATGACAGTGTTGCAAGTGAGCTGGACAATATAAACTCATCCCATGGCCTATCCTTCAAAATCACAGCAACTGTAACAGACAATGGTTCCAATTTTGTCAAGGCCTTTCAAGTGTACCAGCCACCACCTGAGTCGGACGACTATGAAGATGGGGAGGATGACGTGACTTTTGTTTCCATTGGGGATGTGCTGCAGAACGGTGCTGATGATGTTAATGACGTAATTTCTTTACCTCCGCATCAGAGATGTGCGTCGCACACATTGAACCTCATCTCTTGCACTGATGTGGATAAGTGGCTGTTGTCAAAACCTGAAACGAAAGCCATTTACAGAAGTGCCACCACAAAATGTGCAGGGCTGTGGAACAAGGCCAGTCGTTCCACAGTGGCCGCTGAGATTGTGGACGACGTTATTGCAAAGAAGCTACTAGTACCTTGCACAACCAGGTGGAACTCGTTCTATGTTCTCTGGAGAGAACATAGAACGCTCTGGAGCGAATTTCTAAGATACCTTTGGTGGAGCTGAACACCCTCTCTTCCAGACTACAGATGAAATGTTTCAATGAAAGGGAACATCAGTGTATCAGAGAGTACTGTGCTGTCATGCAACCACTGACTATGGCACTGGACATTCTTCAGGGAGAAAACTATTGTTTTTACGGAACACTCCTACCCACACTGGAATCATTGATGACCAAGACTCTGGAAATGAAAAATGATCTGCAAATCCTTGTTGGGCTACCAGATGCAGTTATCCAGGTAAGAGATTTTATTTTCTTTTGTGTTTATTTTTAATTAAATTAATAATTCAATTGCATTTGTGTTCATATTGTGCTGTTAATTTTATGGGTGTATATAGACTGTATCCCATTGATCTGTAGCATACAAGTGTATACTGATACAGTTTGAGATACTTTTATCCTGATAAATACAACATATAGGCTAGGCCTACACATTATTCACAAATTAAAATACATTCTATATAAAACTACAGCATGCTGTTAATGTTTAATGCATTTGTTTTTGAAACAATGATTACTGTCTCATGCAATAATGTTTTTTGCACTCTTGTTATGTCATTACAGGCAGTCAAAACAAGGTTTGCGCGTGTCCTTGGAAGTGAAGATGCTGTCCTCGCTGCTGTGACACTACCAAAATTCAAGCTTCGTTGGTTGCATGACCAGGAGCGGAAGGACCTGGCAAAGGCAAGTTTGCTGGCAGAGTGCCGGAAACTTCTTCCCGAGCAAGAGCAGCATCAACCAGGTACCAGCTCCACCGACACAACACAGCGCCCGGCTTCCAGCAAAGAGGATGAGTTTTTTTCCTTTCCAGAGAATGAGGAGGACACCTATGCCACTGCTGAAGCTGAAGTAGCCAAGTACCTCAAATCAGGAGCAACAGGGATAGACTCTCTGAATCAATTTCCAATGATAAAGAAACTCTCTCTTAAACTTAATGCAGCCACTCCCTCCAGTGCCCCAGTAGAAAGACTTTTTAGCCTTGGAAACCTGATTCTCTCTCCAAAGAGGAACAGACTGTCAGATCACAAGTTTGAGAAACTTCTCCTCTTGAGGTACAATCATTGGTTTGAGGGCTAGCAATGTTGATGAGTGCTGATATGATGATGGCATGTGTTTCACCCAAGGGTGCTCCACAAGGTCAAGCAGGTTAATATTTCAAAGTAAAATTTCCAAGTGTGTAACTAAAGCACTTTATCCACCATTATTGATTTCATCAGTTGTTTAATTTATCTAAACGGCCAGACTGAAGGAAATATTATTTTTGTTAAACATAAACTAGGCTAGTTTGTGTGGCTGAAAATACTTTTAAGTTTGCCCATCAGAAGATGGGGTCTCCAGTTGGAGGAGTTTAGATGTTTTTAGTTAAGATTACAAAGAATGGATAAACCTCACTGTGTTTATGTTGAAAACATCTGTTGAATCAGTTTTGCACTAATATTGATTCCTACAGCTGCTAAATGGTCTAAGACATAATTTAATTTTTGCACTGCCAAAAGTATACTTTCTGCAATGTTTCAATGGCCACAATAAATATGCCTATCATAAGTTTCAACATACTGTTTGCTGTGTTTTGTTGATCCACTGCTTCATTGTAGTGACACTGGGTACAATGATCAAATTTTACAATTATTTTATTGTGTACTATGCCACATCAACCCTAAAATAATGTGTGTGCATTTGTAGAGGATTGGAAACAATAGAAATAAATTAAAACAGTAGGATAAGATAAATGAGAGGAAAACAGACATTATAATTTTTTATTTATTTTCATTCATTTCATCATTCACTTGCACTCACACTACTACACTGCTATTGCATTTTTAGTTCGCTAGGTGGCTCACTGTGCTTGTGGTAGGATGGGACTTACATGTAAACAAGCCAGAGGACTGGCAGCCTCTTTGGCTATCTAGTGGGGAGGCAACACATTAATAAGAGAATTTAGAGTAAAAAGTTACTTTCCCTAGTAACTAGTTACCTTGAAAGTAACGAGTAACTTAAAGTAACTGAGTTACTTTTGAAAGAAGTAACTAGTAACTGTAACTAAGTTACTAATTTAAAGTAACTTGCCCAACACTGCTGATAACCAATCAGAAGAAGTTTTTCTCAACACCAAATAAAAATAAATTAAATAATAATGGTTCTCTGGGACCAACAAAAATAATTCAGGTGAATTAAATGTGCTATGTGTGTAAACTTGCCATGATTCAGCAATCACCATTAGTCATGGCGTTTGTGTCAATTTAACACATAAAAAACATATGAAAACTATCTGAGTACTGATAAGACAAAAACTTAGATAGCCAATCCAACTAACATGCAAGCCTGGACTGTTACTATCCTCAGCTGCCAGCTCGTTCTTCCCTGCTCCCCTGATCCACCATCAGCACATTTCACTGTTCTAAAGTATGTATTCCTGCAAATAAATGAATTAGAAAACATACATTCAAAAAAAGCATGAGTCTGAATCCCATATCTGAGTTTTCTGTTTTTTTTTACAAAGTACAACAATCTCTCTGTGATGAGATTATACCTGAGGCAATAAAAGACAAATGATTATTCAGATGATACTATCAGCTCTGCATTTGGCACTGTGGTGACCTTTGTCCCTCTTCCCACCCATCTGAAAAATGGAATTTACCAAGTGATTGACAGGAATCAACTTACAAAGCTTCTATCCACACGCACAACATGCACATTTAAATTGCAGAAAAGGGCAAGTCAGTGTATCAGGTTGAGAAATGTGTGAAGACAAGTAGGTTAGACTTGCACAGATGGGAGTTTTGTAAAGTTTTGTATTGCGGGAGTGCATCAATCACATGCTTATCTTCAATGAGGCCATGACAATTTTATCATCGGAGCACAGAGCTGAAGCAGTCCCAATATGTTTAAAGGCCTCTGAATATATGTCGTCTGCATTGGCCATGATCAAATGCTTTTATAAAAATTGGTTGCCATATTACATGTTTTTAGAACTGTTGATGACAAGAAATCATGGAATGCTGATAGCAGATATATGTTAGGCTGTTGGTTTATTTCTATGCATTTATTACACCTACAATTATACAATAAAAATGAGTCAACCCCTTGACTCGCATGGCAACCCAGATGTTGAACTGGCTGCAAGTTTCCATCCCTGCTGTCTCTTGAGCTGTGTTACCTGTGGATACTGCATGTGACATCATCAGCACAGCTGTTGCCAAGCCTCAGACACAACACTCTGTTGCAATCATGATGAACCCTGGAGATATTCAACGATTCCTAATATCCATGATGTCTACTATTTTAGCCAGTCTTTCAGCCAGTAATTCAGGATTTTCTTTGGACCAGCAAAGTGCTCCCAATATTATTTAGGATTTTTTTCCCATGTTCTTTTGCAAAGTTTAATCTTGCCATGTAACAAACAGTAGGTCATGTTTCATTTCTGGATGATGTTCAGGTTATACAGAGGCAGATCGAGACAACACAGGTCCAAAAGTGAGAAGGTTCCAAAGTTCACAGATCATTTTACTAATAATAATGATTATTTTCTAACTTGTAGTCATTTAAAATATTTGCTTTGAAGTGAAGTGGATGATACAAATGTGAATAATTTTATAATTGAAAGATATTATGCAAGGGTTTCATAACTTATTTTGAAAGTAGTAAAACTACCAGCAATGATGATTTTGATGACTTTGTGTATTAATTTTGATTAAACATGTTTTGTTCAGTCATACTGATCTTTTCTTATTGTTCTGTCATATTATCTTATTGACAAAGGGATAAGCTCCAACAGCCCATTCCCAACCCTGAAAGGGACTAAAGCCTGATTAAGGGGGTAAAAAAAAAAATGACTGACTGACTGTCTGAGGCCTTCAGGGCTAAAAGTTGTAGCAAATTAACTGTCCAATAATCCAAAGACAAGAAAGCTGTCTTATGTAGGAGCCTGTATAACATATTTTGCTGTAAATGCAAATATAATACCCCCGAAGCTTCACATTGATCTGGTAGTTTTAGACCTGTTTTTTTAATCCTTTTTGCTCCAGAGAGCAGCCACAACACAAAGAGACCAACAGCTCAACCCAGTGCCAGAGCTAAATGACAGGAACCGAAAAAAAAAAAAAAAAAAGTGAACCATTAAAGCTGCAAGCAGCGTTTATCGGGAATCTCGCACCCATGGGCGCCGCCCCCCAGCTGTCCACCATCTTCCCAAGCCAGTCGGGAATCAAGACAATACAGTGATAAACCCATTTGGTCATTAAATGGAAAAGTTGCTGCTCAGCCTGAATCTAGATGTATGAAAACAAAAAAAAAGAAAAACACATTAGTTTAATCTAGTTGGAGCTGAGTTCTAACCTGCCATAACAAGGCTGTAACTGTTACAGCTGTCTATTATCTTAAGCAAATTTAAAGAGTCAGAGATCTGATGTCCAGAGCAGATTTACAGAAACTTATCCAGCTTTCATCTCCAGCAGACTTGACTACCATAATGATCTTTTGTCTGATTAGACAGGTTCAGATCATGATGAACCCTGTTGCCAGAGTTCTAACAAGAACCAGGAAAACTGAGCACATCACTGCTGTTACCTCAGACTCATCCATCCACAAAATATGGATGGTGAATGAGGACTTTCATCAGAATGAGCTGTAGGAATCCAAGGCTGATCTGATGAAGCACAGATAGGATACAAAATACACTAAATAATGTGACCAAAATCATTGATGAGACAGTGGTACTGTCTAAAATTGTCAGATACACTTGTTCAAAGTGAACGAATCATCAAATATATGAATCTTCAAGCAGATTGGATAATGCATGTGTAATTCAGAACAACCTTTCTATTCATGGAAAGAGGTCTGTTCAGTAGAGCCTATAGTTAGTCTCAACAATAGTGTGTTAGGGCCAATAGTCACAGCTACAGTTGGAATGGCTGAAGACAAGACAAAAGCAGGCTGGTCTGAAACACAGCCTCATCATAGCTATGCTGCTATAGGTCTACACTGCAGGGAGACACCAACACGATCCATTAAGTTGTGTCCGCAAAAACGGCTCTCCC
The DNA here is from genome assembly GCA_018398805.1 of Hirundichthys speculiger. NCBI lineage: Eukaryota > Metazoa > Chordata > Actinopteri > Beloniformes > Exocoetidae > Hirundichthys > Hirundichthys speculiger. The sequence goes on from JAGFBZ010001390.1 coordinate 24,560, forward strand.
GATGTTTTGGGCTAACATCGAACTCGGCCATGTTAACAGACATGTATCACCAACAGCAGACTGCAACGAGTATTTCATTCAAAGTGCGTCCCCTTGTGACAGACTGTAGTAGCTACAGGTTATAAGTCCAGCAAAAAAGTGACACTTTAAAACCTCAAGGTACTCGCATAATATATTTTTATAGTTATTTTTGGTGGTTATTATCACTTTAATCTATGTCCAAGAGTCAATTTCTCCAGAAAAGATCGCTCTCTAATCGTTATTTGACACTCATGTGTCTCATGTGATGACTCATATAGGAAAGTCCCTCAACCACTATTCAGAACAACCAGGATGACGACCGAATTATTATTAACACCTTGGAGCAATCCACTGAGTTGCCATGGCAACAGAGCTAGGGCTGGCTTAAACGATTATTTTTGTAATCGATTAATCTAGAAAATAGTTTTTCGATGCATCAATTGATCTAAAGATTATTTTTAAATCCGATTCGATTCGATTTCGATTCGATTATCTCCCCATAATTTGACCTATATAGCAATTAATGCAAATTTATCTCCATGAATAAACACAAATTTCTTCTTTCAAGCTCAAAAATGAATTGTATTGAACAATACAACAATAAAGTGCACACAGTTGTAGTGCAATGGAATCCTATAATAAAAAAATAATAAAATAAAACTTTCCTTCAATAAATAAAACTGCAAAAAACACAATCTGAACCAAAATCTTATCAACATAAAATAATAAAAAATAACAGCAGCGGTGACAGCTGCAATTTACAAAACAACACAATGTGTGACAGCAGCAACTTAGCCTAATCATTTAAATCTGTGAAATAAATAACATATAAATTCAAGTATTAGGCCTATTACAGTTAAGTGAACAGTAGTTTAACTTTTAGTAGTTAGGATGCTCTCAGTAAGTGCAGCAGCCTCCTGGGGGGTGCAGGGGGGGTGTTTTTTTTTTTCATCTGATAGTAGTCCTCCAAACTTTTCTGCTTATCCCTGTCCCTGAAAACATAAATCACAAACCACAGTGCACAGGTTAATAAAAATATATACTTCTAAATGATCTGCCCATACCAATAAAGTATAATAATAATAATAATAATAATAATAATAATAATAATAATAATACATTAACCTAAAAGTTGAAAGTTAGAAAACAACAATGAATGTTGTATTTAAAAAAAAAAAAAAAAAGACAAAGACAAAGAAATTAAAAAAAAAAAAAACTAACTTTAGCGTGTATTTGAGGAGTGTGTGTCTGTGTCAGTTAAAAAAAAGTGTGTCGGCAAGAGGCGAGTGTGTGAGGCGCGTGTGTGTGTTTAAGTGGGCACATGTTCTGTGTGTGCGAGGCTGGAGCACAAGTTACGTGGTGCGGTTTGGATGAATGACGGGGTTAATCATTGCAAACAAGGAAAGAAAAAAAAGTTGAAAACTTACGGCGTCTCCTCCACACAAGCAGCTCCCGGGTGCCTCCTCTTAAGGTGCTGGTGCATCGCGGTAGTGTTTTTATGATATGCCATCTCTATTTTGCACAGGTCACAGACCACCGAATCGTTACCTTTAGGTGTAAAGTACTCCCATACTTTTGACATCCTGTTACGAGATAGCTTCTTCTCCTCCGACTCGCTGCTACTCGATGCCGCGGCCGCCGCCATTTTTTGATTCTGAGTGACGACGCATCGACGTGCAGTTTTTTTTTTTTTTCCCAAAAAACTTTATTTAAATTCTTTCAAGTTTACATGAAAGACATAGAAAACATGTAGGAAAAGTAAAAACAGTACATCAATGACAAGGACAGATAAATAAAATTACACCATATGCCAGGGGTCACACAAACAAACAGATTAAACAAAAACATTAAAATGGGAGCATAATCTCCATGTTTTAACAGCTTTTTTGTTCTTAGCAGAGGCAATACAGTTAAAATAAATTTGCAGATCTTTCATGAAAATATAAAAAAGGGGTTTACTTTTTGTGAATTTACATTTATGGATATAAAATTTAGCAAGAATTATAATCAGATTAATCATGAAGTATTCTTTTTCAGTTGAGGGGTCATAATTTAAAAATCCAAAAAGTATATTTTGTAAGAGAAGTTCAAAATCACAAACAATGTTATCTAAAATAAATCTACAGATGTCTTGCCACAGTTTACGAGTATATGGACATTTCCAGAATAAATGAATAATAGTCTCAGTATCGGAGTCACAGAAGGCACAGTTCAAATCAAAATCATATTTAAATTTAACAAAAAAGGACTTAACAGGGTAACATCTATGAATAATTTTATATGATATTTCTTTAACCTTATTAACTACAAAGAATTTCTGAGGCAAGGTCCAAATTCTTCTCCAACACAGATTACTTACACGACTATTCCAAAATGATACAGATGGAGAAACAGAAACAATATTACATTGGAAGAGAGCACGGATCTTACGGTTGTTCTTACCATCAGAAGGGTTGAAACACTCTTTACCAATTGATGAGTCAATTACATCAACAGGAGCAGCATCGGGAACATAGGTAGACATACAACTCTTGAATAACATGGATACACCAGAGGGAACAGCATCAAAAACTATAGCAAACTGTTTGGGAGTTACTGGGAACTGAAAGTGTTGAAGAAATTCTTGATAAGAGAATAACACCCCATTGCTGTTAAATAACTGTCTCACCAAAATAATATTTTTGTTAAACCAGTCATCCAGAAATAATGATCTGTTCTTGTAAAGTATGTCCCTGTTATTCCAGATAGAGTAATGGTGTGGAGAAAAATTATGTTTGTAAATCATAGACCATGCAAGTAATACCTGTTTATGAAAGTTAGAGAGACTAATAGGAATTTTATCAATGTTATAATTACACGCCAGTAGGAACTTCAAACCACCGATCTTAGAGAAAACATGGTTAGAGATATAATTCCACATTGAGGTAGGTTTTTTCAAGAACTGTTTGACCCAATTAATCTTAAATGTGTTGTTAAGAGTATCAAAGTTCAGGAAATTGAGACCCCCATTCTCATATGTGTTCATAACAACAGATTTTTTTATATAATGTGTTTTGTTTTTCCATAAGAAATTAAACAGCATCTGATCTATGCCTTTGATAGTCTTATTGTCAACATGCAATGACAGAGCTGCATAAGTAAGTCTAGAAATGCCTTCCGCTTTTGTTATCAGCGTTCTACCTTTCAAAGAAAGATCCCTGAGAAGCCACATGTTAAATCTCTTTTGTGTTTTTTCTAAAATCGGGTTAAAGTTTAAAGTACATCTAGATTTCTGATTTTTAGTGATGGAGATACCTAAATATGTAACTGTATCTTTGACAGGGATGTTAGAGATAGATCCACCAATCGAATCTTGAACTGCCAATAATTCACACTTGTGTACATTTAGGTATAGTCCAGAAGCCCTAGAGAAAACATCAATAATATTAAGAGCACTTGGTATCTGAGTAGAGTCTTTTAGGAAAAGAGTGGTATCATCTGCTAGCTGACTAATAACAATTTCACGTTGTGCTATTGTAATGCCTTTTAGAGTGCTTGATTTAATATGAACAGCTAAAAGTTGGGTGACAAGGAGGAAGAGGTAAGGAGAGATCGGACAACCTTGACGTATTCCCCGTTTAATGTCAAATCTAGAGGTAGTGCCAGAGCTTAATTTAATAGAACAGTTACTATTCGTATATAGAGTTCTAATAGCTTTGTTAAAGAAATGCCCAAACCCAAATTTTTCTAGAGAACTGAAAATAAATTTATGTTCGACCGAATCAAAAGCTTTGTAGAAGTCTAAAAAAAGAATGTAACTCTCCTCATTCACTAACTCAGCGTAATCTAAAACATCCAGGACCAGCCTGACATTATTAGATATGTGTCTATTATTCATGAATCCCGACTGCGATTCATCAATGACATCATCCAAGACAAATTTAAGGCGCTTGGCGAAAGCAATTGCTAACACCTTATAGTCGTTATTTAAAAGGCAAATAGGACGCCAGTTATCAATTAGCAGTACATCCTTTTTCGGCTTAGGGATAAGGGTAATTAAACCTTGAGTAAGTGTGGGAGGGAGCAACTCTTTGTCTATACTTTCTGTAAACATCTTCAGTAAAAATGGGGCAAGTTGGTCAACAAAAGCTCTATAAAATTCTGAAGTAATTCCATCCACCCCAGGGGACTTGTTGGGTTTAAGCCTATTGATGGAATCAACTACCTCTTGTAATGTCAAAGGAGCATCACATAAAGCTCTATCAGTATCATTAATATTATTAACTTCAATGGAGTCTAAAAAAGAGGAAGCACTCCTTTCACAGTACTGAGATGTATACAACTTACTGTAGAAATTTGAACAGAATTTAGAAATTTGCTTAGGATTATCATTTATCACATTGTCTATTTTAAGTTGTTGGATAGAATTTTTCTTTGAGTGAAATTTTTCTAATTTGAAAAAATAGGCAGAATTTCGTTCCCCCTCTTCCATCCATTTTTGCCTCGATCTAATAAAGGCACCCTTTGCTTTAAGCATATACATATTATCAAGTTTACTCTGATACTCAGCAAGAGTCTCTCTTTCATTGGCTGAAAGAAAATCAGGAGACTTTTGAGAAAGAGAGGTTAAAGTGGATATTATTTCATCTTCCTCCAATTTCCTTAGTTTGGCTAAATCAGAACTATATTTTCTTAGATATTTAGCGATTTCAAATTTTAATAATTCCCATTTGGTACAATATTTGTTTTCAGATTGGGCCTCATTCCAGTATTTATTAATTATTCTTATTATTTCAGCTTTTACATCTGCATAATTTAAAATTGAACTATTTAATTTCCAGTAGGAAGTATGGTTATGATGAGCAGAAGGAAATAGAGGAATGATAATGTGGATAGCTTTGTGGTCTGTTAAAGGTGTGGCTAAAATTTGTGTTGTTATATTCTCTTTAAGGCTTCTGGACACCAACCAGTAGTCAATTCTAGATTGGGAAGATCCTGTCTTATTAGACCAAGTATAAACTCTGTCAGTCGGATATTTTTCTCTCCAAATGTCAATCAGATCAAATCTTTGCATGAAAAGCTTTAAGAAGCAGTTCACATTATTATTTTGTCTTGGTGGCCATCTATCAAGCATGTTATCAAAGGTAACATTAATATCTCCACCCACTAAAAGACGAGCATCAGGGAATTTATCTAACCAGTATAATAATTTTAGTTCTATGGTGTCAAACAAAACCTCATTTTCTACTTTAGTGTTGTAACCGTAAACATTGATAATAATCATAATGGCTTTGTTATAGTCTATTACTTGACATATGAAATGACCATTGACATCAATATCTGAGTGTAGTATGTTACCTGTAAAGTTGTTTTTCATAGTGCTCACACCTGCTGAATGTTCTGACCCATGTGACAGCCAAATTTCGTTCCCCCACTGTGATCTCCAGAAATTGACCTCTTTAACTGTGGAATGAGTCTCTTGGAAAAAAAAGAAATCTGCTTTATAACGTTTTGCATATAGAAACAGCGCTTTGCGTTTTCCATTGTCCCTCAGACCCCTGGCATTTAACGAAACAAAAGACAAAGACAGTTTAAATAGGAACTAAACAGATAATAGACAATTATGTCACAAGTAACTTGTCGTAAACTATTCAAAGAGTACCAAGAACTGTACCATAAGCATACACAATTTAGTGAATTTAAGGCAAAGTGAAATAGCCTTTAAGCCCCTTCAGGATAAATGAGAATTAAAATAAAGATATTGTAAAACATCCATCCAGCAACAAAAATAAATAAAAATAAATATAGGGCTATATCCCGCTTAGGGAGGAATGTAAAGTTCACAGTGTTTTCATATACTTAACCTTTTAAGGACTAGCAACAATATTGAAATGAAGTCGTTGAAAGTGCTCCGCATACTGTAATAAAAAATAAAGTGTCCAAATGCACTAAGGGTAAAGAAAAGGCACACCAGAAAAAATACAGTTCAGTCAGAGTGCATTTAGTACGGAGAAAGTGAGGTGATTTAGTTTTTCCTGATCAAGAGCAAAGATAAAGCATTGGCTCAAGTATATGTTACCTTCATGACAATAGTGAGAAATTATGGTGGGGGGAAAATTTCCTTCTTATCAATGAAACCACGACCTCCAACAAAAAAGGCCACTTTTCCCTCCTTTCTGGCTGCTTCCACCGCCGGCCACAGCTTCTTACGATTTTCTCTGTCGACTTTGCAGAGGTCCTCAGCAAACCGCAGGTGATGGTCACGCAGGTATCCGGAGTTTTTCGCAGCCGCCCAGACCGCCGCTCTATGAACCCGGGATGTAAACTGGATGATGATGCTTCTCGGCCCCTTTGTGTTCTTCATGCCAAGCCGGTGGACGCTGTCGATTACCTCCGGTAGTCTCTTTTTACCCTCCGGTAAGACGGCCTGGCATATCTTGATCACTTCCAGACGTACCTGTTGGTCGTCTATGTTCTCTGGTACACCGTTGAGCCGCAGGTTCCAGCGCCGGGAGTACCTTTCCATGTCCGTAATGCGCGTCTCCAGGATATCAGCGCGTTTTTTCTCCTCTTCGTAAAGTTGCTCGATTTGGGTAACTCTACCTTTCACAGAGTTGATTTCCTCACACATGATGTTGACTTTATCATTCAGGTCCGAAATGCCAGCTTTGTTCTCTTGCATTAGCGACTCCAACTTGTCGGACCGTGTATTAATTAGTTCTGCAAGTGAGGAGATAAAGTCCGGTGTTTTGTCGGTACCTAGTGTCGCGCCGCCAGCGGTGTTTGGTTTACCTTTCTTGCTCGGTGGTGGTTTGGTTGGGGTAACTGGCAGGTCAGGAAACTCGTCTTCATCCATCAAAGTGAGTTTCAACTCTTCTTTTGTTGCATAACCATGACAGTTGTCCATCAGGATGTTACGGTTCGTGTTAGCGTTATCTTTGCTAGCTAGCCTTGCTACATTGCACGTGGACCCGGACTTCTCATTTTGCATTCTCCTCTTGTCAGGGCCCGAGTTCGACATAACTCGCACTTGTACTTCAATAATAGTTTGCAGAGCTTAATTCGAGATTGTAAGCAGAGGCAGGCTACC
>JAGFBZ010001391.1:0-33950 GCA_018398805.1 Hirundichthys speculiger
AGATGTCTCATCAAAGCAGCAGCCAGTTCACACCAGAGTCTGATAGAGGTCACGTTCATTCAGAAGCTCCATCTCCAGGTAACACCAACTTCCTCTGGTTTATTACTTGTTACAGTTTTTCCTTCAATGATTCCTTATTTTCTGACTCATCTTCTCTCCTGTCGGTTACTGTCCACTTCTGTAGCTACCAACATGGCCACCAAGCCCACAATGCACCAGCACTCCCAGACTCTGCTATGTTTAAAACCAAGCTGTGACCATGTGATCATGTGACCTCATGAACCACTGAGCTGTATCTACAATACAGTGATCCCCTTATTTTTCGCGGTGTTAATGGGGGACCGGCGCCCCCCCGTGAAAATCAAAATCCACTAACTTGGAGCTGCAGCCCCCCGATCCTCAATAATGTGTTTAAAATATGTTTAAAAAACTGCAGCGAGTAGCGAGACACTGCAGCGAAACAAGACAAAGGCTCAACTGTGGTCTTTCTGTTTCCTTCACAGCCTCTGGTCTCTGAACCGTAGTAAACAAACCGCTGCTATTGTGCTATTTTTGGCTCGTAATTAGCAGCTAACACGCTAACAACAACAAAGAAACTGTCTGGTTTTCTCTGCATGGAACGGGGACTTTATTGTGTCACTGCAGGAACTTGTAACATCACACAGGTTGTATTGTTGGGCTCCTGTCGGTTAACAGAGAATGTAAATCTATACACGCTGGGCTGCTGTGTTGATGCTCACTACACTTTTCATCTAACCCCGTTTTCATTTTGTGCCGTCCCACGACACACACACTACATTACCCATAAGGCCACACCATTACCCATAAGGCCACCTTCTTAAAGGGGTCAGGCTGGCTCACAGCATTTCTGCACTGTGAGAGAACGCGCACAACGTCTTATGATCCTTCCTCGATTTTTTTCTTGACTTTTTATTATATTATATATTTCTGAAAAATCACGAATAACTAAAACCATGGAACTTAAAGCGTGAATTGGCGAGGGATCACTGTACTGACCTTTGACGATGATCCCCATTTGTTTCTTCATCAGGATGGTTCCCTCTCTGTCGTAGACGGTGCAGGTGTAGATATCGGTGTCTTTGTTTGTAGGACGTTTCAGGGTCAGACTGAGGTCTCCAGTTCTCAGCAGGTCTTTCTCCATCTCTGTTTCGGCCTCTGAACCTGTGGTCCTGATCCTCAGTCTGGTCAGAAACCGTTCTGATACTGGTGGACCTTGATGATCCAGTTGTTCCAGCAGCTCCACTCCACTGTGACGTCTTCTGGCAGGGGACCTGTGAACCTGCAGGGCAGCACTACAGACTCCACCCCTTCCTTCACCTCCTCCATTAGAGGGACTGAGAAGACAACAACCAGATCAGATGATTGGAGCTACACTTGGTCTGAAAGACCATGAAAGAGGAGACATGAGAACTAACAGTTACTTCAGATCTGACCTTCAACGATGAAGTCTGTAAATTAGTTTGTGGTCGAGGAAACACACTGAACTGGAGAGAAACCAGATTCTACAGGTCTGTGAACAGAAACGTCCACTAAGGCTACCTTCACACTGCTGCTAAAACTGACCAACACCTGTGTTGTTGATGGTTCAAATGACATGAAATCATTTTTTTTTTTTTTTTACATCAGACCCGGATCACTTTCATATGTTGTCCCTTAACCAGATGTGTATCTGATGTTCTCTGAGGGGACTTTTGATGTGAAAAGTCTGGTGTCATCTGTCTTTGCTCAGACTGATGGACTGATGGAGGCTGATGGAGTTTCCATCTCCAGACTGATGGAGCTCAGACTGCAATAAATCAATCTTACTCTCCCTTTTTACAGTCTCCTCATTATAATTTTATACTTTATAAATTTGTCGGCTTCCACTGCACAAAAATGTCAAAACTAAATCATTCAGGCTCACTACTGCAACATTACTTCTGAACACCAGAAGTCCTGTGTTTGGAGTCACTTCTTTCTTTCTGCAGATGTCTCATCAAAGCAGCAGCCAGTTCACACCAGAGTCTGATGATAGAGGTCACATTCAAGATATTGATATGAACAACCAAAAAAAAGAGATCAGACCTTTGGAAAAACATCAGAACTAAGAATTAAGACCTGCAGTGTTAATGTAGCTGACATGAATCGTTACCTTCACAACCCTCACTGACACCTTCACCCTTCACCTTCACGACCTTCACCGACCACAACCTTCACTGACACCTTCACAACCTTCCCTGATACCTTCACAAAACCTTCACTGATACCTTAACAACTCCGAAGTGTATGTGAAAGTTAATTCAGAATAATGTCCCTCATGCCACCTCATACTTGATGGCCTCTCACTTCTACACATCCTAGATCTTCTCCTGGAGCAGTAACTGCAGTAAACACTACAGTTAGGCTGCAACATTGAATAAACAGTCCATCATTTGTTCTCAGTCTCAGACTCCAACCCCGCTGAGTCTGAGTCCTGGACTGGAGAACTGCAGGTCTGCCTGGAACTGGACTTGGTTTGAAGGACCGTGAGAGGACATATGAGGACTAGCTGTTAGTTCAGAACTGACCTTTAACTTTGAGCTCCACTTTCCTCATGTTCTCCTTGCCCTTGTTATCGTAGACGCTGCAGGTGTAGATGTTGTTGTCTCTGTTTTTTGGGCATTTCAGGGTCAGACTGAAGTCTCCAGTTTTCCACCAGGTCTTTTTTTCATCTCTGTTCGACGTCTGTAGAACCAGTGTTGTTCTCCAGGCTGGTCAGAACCGTTCTGATGAACATGGACTATCCTGTTTTGTTTGTCCCTCCACTCCACTCTGGGGTTTTGTGGCAGATTCTTCGACCTCCAGACTGACCAACGTCTTTTGCAGGTCAGCTGGACTGAGTCCACCTCTGGATCTGCCTTCACCTGGAGAACTGAGAGAAAACAAAGCACGAGAGGTAACGTCTTCAACTCTACTGTTGACCTCTGACCTCTCCCATCTAGTAAACACCGTTTTGGTGTGAAACATCCTCACTAGTGTCTCTCTCTACAGCATCCCTCACTTTATTTACTCCCCGTCATCCTCTCATATGGTTTCTCAGTCACCTTCTATGCAGATGATACTTGTTTCTGTCACGGTGCCCAGATGAAGCCATGGTCTCTGCTGCAGACATCCACACGGATGAAGAAACTCCACCTTCTAAAGCTCACTGAGACTGATCTACTGACCATCCCAGCTGATAAATCATCATATTCCTGTCTCAGAGAAGCCTGTGCTGTGACCAATGACAGTTTTCTCTCTCTGACCCTGCTGCATCTGTCTCTGAGCCATGTGTCTTTACAGCATCAGGACAATCAGCTGGTATCTGACTCAGCACACAACCAGAAGAGTCACTAACCTGCTGCTTGAAAGACCAGATAACTGAAGAGAGGAGAGTCTGGGAGATATCGAACATAGAATATGTTCAACATTAGAGAAGGTGAAGCTGGTTTTTTACCAGACTGATCAGGGCTCACTGGGGTTTCTCAGGGTTTTCCTGTATAGAGTCCTTGGGAAGTTTGTTTATGAAGCTAAGTGTTTTAGTGATTCAGGCTCCTATATGATAAACCCTTTAGCCCGTATCAAAATCAATGGTGACTTATCTGGGTCTTTTAACTTTAAACGTGGGAATGGGACAAATGGATCTCCAGATTAGTCTGGCAGGGCTGGAAACCAAGAATTCAATATGCCACCCTTTAACTCAACAAGGAACTTGGGGGGATGGTCTTCCCTGTCTCAAGAATCACTACTACAGATAGCTATATGTAGTAGACCCTAACCCCTCCTGTACTGGAGTACTGGAACATATTCAGCTATGTGGAAGGAGTTGGAGTCACATTTGTCTGATTGTTCCCCATTCAAGCTGTAATAGTAGACAAGGGTATAATGTGTCAGCTGGTAACGTTGGGAACCCGTGACTGATTCCATACCCTTCAAGTCTGGCAGAAGATGATTAATATGAGCAACATTCACATGTTGTTAAGAATGTTCAGATGGTTTGTGTTCAATTCTGATTTTACCCCCAACAGACACCACTTTAGCTTCAAATCATGGACAATGTGTGGCCTCACAACATTTCTATCACTAACTCATAAAAATGCTGTAATCAGCGTTGAGGTTGTGCAGGATAAACATGGCTTTCCATAGTTATCTGCAACTATGGTCCTGTATCAATCATAAATGCAAATTTACAAATTCTTTGGACACCGAATCTGAATTTTATCAAATTCTGAAAAGAATTTGAATCATGATGATGAACCCATCCAAGTATATCTCCAAACTGTACAAACCCATATCCCACACCACCAGGAGAAACACTACATAGACGTAAATGGGAAAGGGAAGCAGCTCTGATTTCTGAAGAGGATTGGGACAACGTCTGGTCCTCCCAGTGGACAACGTCTGGTCCTCCCAGTGGACAACATCTGGTCTTTCTAGTGGACAACATCTAGCTCCATGGATTGGGGGGAGAATTTTTGAAGAATACCATTAGACATTTTAAGACACCACATCAGGAAAAATACAAAGAATCTGCCATGTTGGATACAATGTGGCTGGAAGGTGCCCAACCACGGTTAGCCAGCATGGTGGCTAACCATGGTGGTCAACCATGACCAGATCTTTGGGGATTGTCTCAAACTGAAAGCATTCTGGAGGCGTATTCAGGCTTCACTAAGCACAGTCTTCAACTACCAGATTCCTCTGAGTTTTTGTTACATTTTTGGATCGTAGGCGACAGATGACATTGCTACAAAAAAGCAACTACCAGGAGATGGTTGACCCTGACCCCACCTACTCTAGATGACTGGAATGACCCTAGAGATTTTTATGATGGAAACGTTGATCCATCAACCAAGAACTTAAAGGGAAAATTTTACAAAATTTGGAACATCTGGATTTTATTTATAACCCCCACGAGAGCAACCTTTGGGTAAATTCCAGGTCCTCCCTTAACCCTCGATCTTTGGCCCTCGATCTTGGCCCTCCAAAGTCAGTGTCAGGTCTATCATGTGACTTAGAAATGGGACACCCCTTGAGAGCAGTTATGTCTTCAGACAGTGGGGGGCGGCCTTACACCAAAGCTACATTCAGTCTGTCAAGAAAATGACGATGAAGAAAGACGAAGAGATGGAGCGGGGCACAGCAAGGGGGTGTGTGTGTGAGTTTAATGTTTTATTTAAAAAAAACCCAATTAATGTTGAGGAGGGTGCCTGCTTGGCCCAGAGGGCAACGGGCAAGTGCTCTAGCACCACCTGCTAGGTGCACGCCACTGCTCCCGGAGCATGTGGAGGAGGCCACTCGAACCCTCTTTAGTGCGCTGAGGCCTAGAGGTTACTGGAGAAGCTTCCTCAGAGGTATAAAGGTGGAGGTCAGCCGAACATACCAAGATAGATATCATCATATGGTCCCTCAGCTACCCGGCCCTACCCTTGTTCATCTGGTGGTCACCTTCTCAGCGAAGAATGAATGGTTCCCTGAAAATGGAGCAAGTCAATGAACAAAAGTGGTCAAAGACTCAGATCTCTGACACATGGACCCACCTTCATCTTTCATCTTTTGGTATTTCCAAAAACCGACCAAAACACAGATAGAACCCAGGAAGACAAGGACACCTATGAGGACTTTGGGCCAGACTGGACGTTCTGCAGGAAACAGACACATAAACATCAGCCAGGTCTGATGAATTCATAACAGCCTGCAGTCAGAGATCAGTCCCTCAGATGTGGTGTTCTGGTTCTGGTCTGTCCTCCAGACCTGACCCTCATCTACATCACTGACCTGTCACCTTCAGCTCCACGGTGCTTTGACTCAGATCTTGTCCAAACCTGCGGACGGTGCAGGTGTAGGTTCCACTGTCAGAGAGTTCAGGGTTCCTCAGAGTCAGAGTCAGGTCTCCAGTCTTCAGGGCGTCTGTCCTCATCCTGGTCCGGCTCCAGTAACGCTGGTTTTGTGCTGTGAGGTCGTCGCCCCTCTGGTTACGAATGTGAACAACCGGGTACGTGAAGTCCTCACGGCTCCAGACCACCGTAGACTTATAGGGGACAGAGATGCTGACCAGGTAGGACAGCTGGACAGACTCTTCATCATCAAACACCTCCACACCAGAGGCATGCTGGGAACCTGAGAGGAAGAGACAGAAATGATCAGTGGACACATCTGGTTCCTGTTTCAGAAACGAGGTTCATCAAACTCAGAGTCTAAAAACTAACTCAGAGTCAACATCTGGATATTTAGATATAAATGTATGAAATAATGAGTAGAAGATAAAGTCAGAGCTCTGCAGAACATCTAACATGTTCTGTTCCTCTGATGTTCTCCTTCCTGATTCTCTCCATCCTGGTTCCTCCCAAAAGAGAACCTCAACATCTGAACCTCAGCTACCTCCAACTCTGCCTCCTGTCTTCTCCTCAGGACCACCGTCTCTGAACCAACAACATCTCAGGCCTCACCACCATCTTCTACACCTTTACTTTTATCTGATCAAACCCTTTCATCACTCCTTTCTCCACCCATTCCAACCTGCTCCAACATGCTTCTTCACCTCTTTTCCACTCCATCCTTTGTAGACCTTCAGAAAGCAGATGACAGGGATCTGAGAGGAGCTTTGGGACTGATGAGCAGTCCCATCTATGCTCTTTATGCTATGCTCAATGCTCCAGCTTTGGAGACAAAGGTGGTAGACATTTCTTCCCTGCATGCCAGAGCCCGAAGGCTGACCTTTTTTCGAAAATGTTGGCAAATTTCATGCCTGAAGTTTACTTTGAATTATAAGCAAAAAAGAAAGAAAAACTGTCAATGCAGTGTTCATGAGTGTGTCCATGTGAACAAAAATGTATTCAAAGACTGAATTTGTATCACAGGGAAACTATAGGCTGTTCAACAGCCACATGCTGGAGTGGGACGAGATGTATTTCACCACACACATCTATCAGCTATAAGTTATGTCCCATTTTAGACAAAACAATATTCAAAAACCGATGATCGACTTCATAATCGTATCGTCGGATTTGCGGCCGCATGTCTTGGACACTCGGGCGAAGAGAGGGGCGGAGCTGTCAACTGATCACCACCTGGTGGTGGGTTGGCTCAGATGGTGGGGGAGGATGCCGGTCAGACCTGGCAGGCCCAAACGTGTTGTGAGGGTCTGCTGGGAACGTCTGGCAGAGTCTCCTGTCAGAGAGAGCTTTAACTCACACCTCCGGCAGAACTTCGACCATGTTCCGAGGGAGGCAGGGGACATTGAGTCCGAGTGGGCTATGTTCCAGGCCTCTATTGTTGAGGCGGCCGACCGGAGCTGTGGCCGTAAGGTCGTCGGTGCCTGTCGTGGCGGCAATCCCAGAACTCGTTGGTGGACACCAGCAGTGAGGGATGCCGTCAAGCTGAAAGGAGAGTCCTATCAGGCCTTTTTGGCATGTGGGACTCTGGAGGCAGCTGACGGGTATCGGCAGGCTAAGCGGGACGCTGCTTTGGCGGTTGCTGAGGCAAAAACTCGGACATGGGAGGAGTTCGGAGAGGCCATGGAGAACGACTTCCGAACGGCTTCGAAGAAATTCTGGTCCGCCATCCGGCGTCTCAGGAGGGGGAAGCAGTGCTCCGTCAACACTGTATACAGTGGGGATGGGGAGCTGTTGACCTCAACTCTGGACGTTGTGGATCGGTGGAGGGAATACTTCGAGGACCTCCTCAATCCCGGCGACACGTCCTCCGATGAGGAAGCAGAGTCTGGGGACTCAGGGGCGGACTCTCCTATCTCTGGGGCTGAGGTTGCCGAGGTGGTCAAAAAGCTCCTCGGTGGCAGGGCCCCGGGTGTGGATGAGATCCGCCCGGAGTTCCTCAAGGCTCTGGATGCTGAGGGGCTGTCTTGGTTGACACGCCTCTGCAGCATCGCGTGGACGTCGGGGACAGTACCGCTGGATTGGCAGACTGGGGTGGTGGTCCCCCTCTTTAAAAAGGGGGACCGGAGGGTGTGTTCCAACTACAGGGGTATCACACTCCTCAGCCTCCCTGGGAAGGTCTATTCAGGGGTCCTGGAGAGGAGGGTCCGTTGGATAGTCGAATCTCGGATTGAGGAGGAGCAGTGGTGGTTTCGTCCCGGCCGTGGAACGGTGGACCAGCTCTACACCCTCTTCAGGGTCTTGGAGGGGGCATGGGAGTTCTCCCAAACCAGTCTACATGTGTTTTGTGGACTTGGAGAAGGCGTTCGACCGTGTTCCCCGGGGATTCCTGTGGGGGGTGCTTCGGGAGTATGGGGTGCCGGACTCCCTTGTACGGGCTGTCCGGTCCCTGTACGACCGGTGCCAGAGTTTGGTCCGCATTGCCGGCAGTAAGACGGATTCGTTTCCAGTGAGAGTTGGACTCCGCCAAGGCTGCCCTTTGTCACCGATTCTGTTCATTACTTTTATGGACAGAATTTTTAGGCGCAGCCGAGGTGTTGAGGGGATCCGGTTCGGTGGCCTCAGGATTGGGTCTCTGCTATTTGCAGATGATGTGGTTCTGTTGGCTTCATCGAGCCGTGATCTACAGCTCTCGCTGGAGCGAATTCGCAGCCGGTTGTGAAGCGGCTGGGATGAGAATCAGCACCTCCAAATCCGAGACCATGGTCCTCAGCCGGAAAAGGGTGGAGTGCCCGCTCCGGGTTGGGGATGAGGTCCTTCCCCAAGTGGAGGAGTTTAAGTATCTCGGGATCTTGTTCACGAGTGAGGGAAGGATGGAGCGGGAGATCGACAGACGGATCGGTGCGGCATCTGCAGTGATGCGGGTGCTGCGCCGTTCTGTTGTGGTAAAGAAGGAGCTGAGTCGGAAGGCGAAGCTCTCGATTTACTGGTCGATCTACGTTCCTACCCTCACCTATGGTCATGAGCTTTGGGTAGTGACCGAAAGAACAAGATCGCGGATACAAGCGGCTGAAATGAGCTTCCTTCGCAGGGTGGCCGGGCTCTCCCTTAGAGATAGGGTGAGAAGCTCGGTCATCCGGGAGGGGCTCAGAGTAGAACCGCTGCTCCTCCGCATCGAGAGGAGCCAGATGAGGTAGCTCGGGCATCTGGTTAGGATGCCTCCTGGACCCCTCCCTGGTGAGGTGTTCCGGGCACAGCCCACTGGGAGGAGACCCCGGGGAAGACCCAGGACACGCTGGAGGGACTATGTCTCTCGGCTGGCCTGGGAACGCCTCGGGATCCCCCCAGAGGAGCTGGAGGAAGTGGCCGGGGAGAGGGGGGTCTGGGCTCCCTTACTCCGGCTGATGCCCCCGCGACCCGACCTCGGATAAGCGGAAGAAGACGGTACGGTACAATATTCAATGCCATGCGGCAGTGCATGCTAAATTTACGGTACACAGTAGTGATGTTACGAGATGTTCTGAGGCTTGGAGACGTCTGTCAGTAATGGAGGGGAGTTTCTGTGAAGTGCGTATCGAGACTTGCTTCATTTAGGGGCAGAGCCAAAATTGATGGCATCTGAAGCCTCACTGGCTGACTGTCCCATGTGACTCTTTCAGGAAGTGGTTCAGGTGTCTGTGAGGTTCAACAGTGATATAAACCCTCAGGCTCCATTCAAGGTGACGGTTGGTGGTAGAGAGTTGTTCAGTTCAGAGTTTGGCGAGAGATTTGACAGTTTGGATACTAGAGTTTGGATAGCGTTTGTATAGTTTGGAGATAGTTTAGAGCAGACCTGGGCAAAACACGGCCCGCGGGCCACATCCGGCCCTTTGTGCGTCTCTGTCCAGCCCGCATGAGGCCAATCATAAATTACATTTGATTACAACTTAATAAAAAAAAAAAATCTAAAAAAAATCGTGCGTGTAATACAACTGTGGTGCTTTTATTTTGAAAGGCGCAGTACTTCCGTGTAGCGTACGTGCATGAAGGTAAACAGCGCTAAGTGATGCTGCTGTTAAAATGTGTGCTGACGCTAAGAAAAGAAAAGTTGACAAGGAATTACGTGCTTTCAACAAGACATGGACCGCTAAGTATTTCTTTACAGAAATTAAAAGCTGAAGCCGTGATTTGTGCTACACAGATCGCTGTTTAAAGATTATAATTTGAATCCGCATTACACGACCAAGCATGAGGTAAAATACAGAAATCTGTCTGATAAAGAGCGCAATAGAGGCTGATGCATTGCTAGCAAAACTGCAAACCCAACAAGGAATTGGTAAAATGAGGTGGAAAACATTAAAACATTATTCATTTAATTGATGTGTTTCTATAGATGTGTTGTAATTCACAGTTTGAGGAATTTCACAAGTTAAGAATAAATTGGACTTATTAATGATTATTTTTGTTTTTTTACTCGACTTATACGCCACAATTTCACAGAGCCTAATATAAATATCTACAGGATAATTGTATTCTTCTAATTACCAGTACCAGCTATTTAGAATATATAATTTAATGCATTTTACAATGGAAGGAAGTTGAGCAGGATTAAGTTCAAGTTATCGTTGATGTGGCCCTCTGACACAACTCAGGTTTTTCATGTGGCCCCTTGTAAAAATTAATTGCCCACCCCTGGTTTAGAGAGTTTAGAGAGAGATATAGTTTGAAGATTTAGGAGAGTGAGGAGAGAAAGATAGATAAGAGAATGGATCAGCTAGAAGAGGAGGAGGAGGATTTCCCCTGTGTGGAAACATTTTGATTTGATAACTCCTAATTATCCTCTGAAATACTGGGAGAGGCTAAAATGACTGGACCCCCATTTATATATTCTTGCTCTTGTGTTTTTGTTCACATCATCATCTTCTGTTCCACGTAAAAGGGTGTTTTTCTAGAGGTTGGAGAGGTTGTGTCAAAAAGAAGGAATCACTTAAAACCAAAAACTGTTAAGAGACTGTAATTTATAAATAAAAATGAATCAAATCTCCCCTGTTCTGTACGTCATTGTCCAAGTTACAAAAACATATTCAGTCCCCTCTTTCTTTCTAGTTCATCACCAGCTCTCTGTCCTCTACCTGCTCAGGTCCATGACGTTCTCCTAAAGAGACAGAAAACCATTATTACACAGCCTGCTATATTATATGATACTTCCAGGGAGAGAGGGAGGAGGGAGAGGAGGACGGACAGAGGGAAGGAGAGTAGGAGATGAGGAGGAGGTAGCAACCAGTTCCACCTAGACAACCGAGCACACACCTTCTCCTTGAGCCCAACACAGTTGTTGTGCAGAAAACCAACAGAACCAAGATACACCCCCAAACACTTAAAGCCTACAGTCCCCCACTGGAGACCCTGCCCCCCCCCCCCCCCCCACCGCCCCACCCAACAGAGCATTTCTCTTCCCCCAGTTCACTCTAGCAGACGAAGCTACCTCATATTGTGTCAGAGTGTCCCGCAAACACTGAACATCAGCCGGACAAGATATAAAAACACTGACATCAAACGCATAAGGGGTCAAAGTGAATGAACAAAGGCCTGAGAACCCAGGCAGCAGAACCTCCTTGATCCGGTTCCTCAGTCCACACAGGAGAGGCTCAATAGCGATGACATATAGCTGACCTGAAATAGGACAGCCCTGCCTGATCCCCCGGTGGACAGGAACCAGCCCAGTGAGCCCTGCACACATTCCCACCAGACATTCAGCCCCACCATACAACAACTTAATCCAAGAAACAAACCCATCACCAAACCCAAAAGCCCCAAGTGTGTCAAACAAATACGAGTGATCCACCCTGTCAAAGGCCTTCTCCTGATCCAGAGACACCACACCAACATTGACATCATAAACCTCACACAATTTGATAACATCACGTAAAAGAAAAATATTGTCCATGATCTTCCTGCCAGGAACACTGCAAGACTGGTCCAGATGTACAATGACCTCCAGCACCTCCTTCAGTCTGTTGGACAAGGCTCTAGAAAGAAACTTATAGTCCGTACACGGTAGGGCCAGCGGGCGCCAGTTCTTCAGTAAAGCCAGGTCACCAGTCTTAGGCAGCAGGGAAAGAACCGCCCATCCACATGACACCGGAAGGGTCCCGGTCCGAAACGACTCCAAAAACACCTTATGCAGGTCAGAACCAACCACCCCCCAGAACCTCTGAAAGAAATCAGAAGAGAGGCCATCAATCCCCAGCGCCCGTCCAGTCGGCATCTGGGACCAGGGGCGCCGCTAGGGATTTTGGGCCCCATGAAAAGAATCTTTACCGGGCCCCCCAACACAGCGGCGAAATTTGTTGATGCTATTTTTGATCATCATTAGGGGCCTCTCTGGGCCCCCCTCAATCATGGGCCCCTTTAATCCGTATCCTTTACCCCCCCTTTTCGGCACCCCAGTCTGGGACACAGCCCTCGTCAGCTCCTCCAGAGTCAGGTCAAGGTCCAGGGCAGCCCTCTCCCCCGGGCTGAGCTGTGGTAGCCCCTCCAGGAGGCCGGAATGGTCCACTGAGCTGCAAGGCTCCGCAGAGAAGAGGCTGGAGTAGAAATCCACCGCATGCACCCCCATCTCCCTGTGGTCCGTTGTCACCCTGCCCCCTGGCAGCTGGAGACAGGCATCCATATCCTTAAGATGGAGGAAGCGGGACCTGACCAGGGCCCCCTTCACCTTCTCCCGCAGGAGCGAGCTCAGCTCCCTCTTCCGCTCCCCCAGCAGACGACCAACAGCAGGATCAGGATCACTGTCCAACCCAGGCTCCATAGCAGCAATGGAGGCCTCAAGAGCCTTCACCGCTGCCGCAAACACAGCAGTAGAGTGGGAGGTATACTGCTGGCAGAAGACCCGGATCTGCGCCTTGCCAACATCCCACCAGGATGTTCAAAGAAGACTTCAAAGACTTCAAAGAAGAAAAATCTGATTGTCGCGCACTCCAGTGCTGCCAGAAAGTCCCAAATGCCTGACAAAAGGCGGCATCCTGCAGAAGCTTATTATTAAACTTCCAATAAGACTTGGGTCTGTCACCCGGCGAAACTATCAACTCAACACCGACAAAGTGATGATCAGTAAAACCCACGTGTCTAATGTCACTGCGCATCAGCCTGGGACTGAGGCCCTGGGAGACGTCCGGTCTAACCGTGCACCGCACATCCTATTATCATGCACCCTCACCCACGTATACTACCTGGAGAGTGGATGTTTAACCCTCCACGCATCTAAAAGGTCCAACCGCGCAATGGTACCACAAAGGGACTGGGCAACTGCGGGTGTGGTTCCTCGGTTGTACGGTCAAGGGTAAAGTCCACAGTACAGTTAAAATCACCCCCCACAATGAGCTGACTGTGATGCCCAGCCACCAGCTCATCACCCAAACGAGTGAAAAGATCCACCCTCTCCACACCATCGGTCGTACCATAAACATTAACAAAACAAAACACCGAGCCATCTATATTAGCCTTAACAATAAGCAGCCTCCCCTTCACAACCTCCATGGAGGACAAAACTACAGCCCTCGAGGAGGAAGCGAAAAGAACCGCAACCCCAGCACTGACATTAGACCCATGGCTAAAAACACAGGAACCCCCCCACCACAACCTCTAGTTGACTTCATCTGAAGGTTGAGTGTGGGTCTCCTGAAGAAACAGCACAGCCACTATTCAACGTGGCAACAACCGAGATAAGCACCCGCTTTCGCCCATCCCTCCCACCATTAATATTAAGTGAGCCAATCATAATGCTCCTCATGAAAGGTCCAGAGAAGAGAAGAAGACAGACAGAGACCAGCAACCAGCAGGTTGTCATGTCCTACCTGATCACCAACGGCCAACAGGACCACCTCCATTGGGAGCAGGGACGGAAAGGGACTAAAAAACGGCCCTGGATTGTCCCCCCCTAAGTAGGTCCACTAATAACCGGGGGGGGGGGGGGTGCTATATTGATATATTGTCATTGTCATAACAACACCCACACATATGAATTAGGCAAGGGCAATGACCTGAATTTTACTCCGGCAGATATTAATTACCTCGTTAACAATACTGCAGATATGTTACATTCAGCCCTAAATGCGGTTGCTCCTCTGAGGAAGAGGGTTTCTTATCTTAGGAGCTCAGCTCCCTGGTATAATTCACATATTCACACTCTGAAGCAGAATGCACGTAAAATGGAAAAGAGGTGGTACTCCTGTAAATCTGCGGACTCCCATCGTGCCTGGAAAGATAGTTTAATAGTCTACAAAAGAGCCCTACGCAGAGCTAGAACATCTTATTATTCTTTGTCAATAGAAGAGAACAAACATAATCCACGTTTTCTGTTCAGCACTGTAGCCAGGCTGACAAAGAGTCACAACTCTGTTGGTCCATGCATTCCTCCTACTCTCAGTAGTGAAGACTTTATGAGCTTTTTTAGTGGAAAAATAATCAAAATTAGAGATGAGATCGGCCAGGCCCAGCTGTCGGCGGCTGTGGACGTCCCTGCAGCTTCGTTGATTTCTTCCATTTCTGATTTGACTCTGGACTGTTTTTCTCCTGTGGGCCTCTCTGAGTTGACCTCAACTATCAGTAAAGCTAAACCATCTACATGTCTGTTGGATCCCATCCCAACTCGACTGTTCAAGGATGATGTCCTCTATTGGTATATCAATTTTGGATCAGATTAACCTATCTCTACAATTAGGATATGTGCCACAGGTTTTTAAAGTTGCAGTCATTAAACCTTTGCTCAAGAAACCATCTCTTGACCCGGACATCTTGGCAAACTATAGACCAATATCCAACCTTCCATTTATCTCTAAAATTCTGGAAAAAATAGTTGCTAGCCAGTTAGGATAGAAATGATCTATTTGAGGTCTTTCAGTCGGGGTTTAGAACTCATCACAGCACAGAAACGGCGCTGATTAGAGTCTCCAACGACCTCCTCATGGCCTCAGATGATGGATTAGTTTCTGTCCTGGTTCTGCTGGACCTCAGTGCTGCTTTTGATACTGTTGATCACGGCCTTTTGCTGCATAGATTAGAGCACACTGTTGGAATTAAAGGGACAGCATTAGGCTGGTTTAAGTCATACCTATCTGACAGGTTCCAGTTCGTCCATGTTAACCCTTGTGTGATGTTAGGGTCTTTTGGACCCATTTTCAATCTTTACTAAAATAAAAATCATACAAGTAATACTTTTTTCAACTTGAAACTCATTGTCCTTGGCTTATTTTATGTGAGGGGCGTGGAGGATAACTTTTTTGGGGGGAGCTCCCACTCTATACCCCCCCTTCACATTTACATCACTCTCAGGGTGTTTGGGTCCAAAGGACCCCAATGTAAAACAATAGGGCAGTAGTCTACTCTACAGCTTTAGTGTGAACATTGGAATAGGACCATATAGATTGTTGCATACCTTTACTTGCCTTCCTTCTACCAGAGACTAGAATACCTGAACAGAGGGTGGAGTGAGGGATATATTTTTCCCAATCAAACTTGACCCAAGGGGGCGGGGCTTCACTACCACGCCATTATGCAACAGGAATCCTACATCCCAGCCTCTGTGTGTGCTAGAGACATGATGCATGCACCAGGGGGTCAACAGGGACAGCCCTGAGTGCACCACACTGTCCAACAACCACCCTTGATCAAAGGGGGCGGGGCTTCGCTACCACGCCATTATGCAACAGGAATCCTACATCCCAGCCCCTGTGTGTGCTAGAGACATGATGCATGCACCAGGGGGTCAACAGGAACAGCCCTGAGTGCACCTTACTGTCCCACAACCACCCTTGATCAAAGGGGGTGGGGTTTCGCTACCACGCCACCCGCACCCGCAACACAAATCCCACAATCAAGCCCCTGTGTGAAATCAATTCCATACAATAAATATCAATAGTACTGAAGGCCTGCTTTCCTTTATTTATAAGCAAGTTGACTGCAGTATTGATCATAACTGTTTTACTGTATGTGATGTATTTATAGATAATATAGAAGAGGTCAAGGTACATGGTACCTGATATAGTCTAATAATAGTATTAATAGTGGCTTGGAGGTCAGACTCCACCCCCTTGGACCAATGTAGATTGGGGACTGGTCAGAAACCACCCACAAGCAACACCCTGGTGAAGACAGTGTGTCTTTGGCCCTCACAAGGGCTAAGTTGTGGGATTCGTCGCATGCATGATGGCAAAACTCCGCCCCCCAAGGTGACAGTCAGTACAGGGAAGGTCAGTGACATCACAGCAATGCACCAGTAACCCTCCAGTGAAGACAGCGTGTCTCTAGCCCACACAGAGGCTGAGAAATGGAATTTGTGGCATGCGTGATGGCAAAACTCCACCTCCAAAGGTCGAGGTCATCATAGGGAGGGTCAGTGATGTCAAGGCTACCCACTAGTAACCCACTAGTGAAAATAGCATGTCTCTAGCCCACATAGAGGCTGAAAAGTGGGATTTGTGGCATGCATGATGGCGAAACTCCACCCCCAAAGGTCGAGGTCATCATAGGGAGGGTCAGTGATGTCAAGGCTACCCATCAGTAACCCACTAGTGAAAATAGCATGTCTCTAGCCCACACAGAGGCTGAAAAGTGGGATTTGTGGCATGCATGATGGCGAAACTCCACCCCCAAAGGTCGAGGTCATCATAGGGAGGGTAAGTGATGTCAAGGCTACCCACCAGTAACCCTCTAGTGAAAATAGCATGTCTCTAGCCCACACAGAGGCTGAGAAGTGGGATTTGTGGTGTGCGTGATGGCGAAACTCCACCCCAAAAGGTCGAGGTCATCATAGGGAGGGTCAGTGATGTCACAGCTTCCCACCAGTAACCCTCCAGTGAAGACAGTGTGTCTCTAGCCCACACAGAGGCTGAGAAGTGGGGCTGGTGGCGTGGAAAAAAGCGTTTCAAATAGGCTCCGCCCCCTCAGGTTGGAGAAACCTAGTGGTAGGTCAGTGACCTAAAGGACATCCTCAAGTTTCCTCCAGTGAAAACAGAATGTCTCTAGCCTGCACAGGGGCTAAGTTATGGTATGAAACCCCAAGGGGTCCAAAGGACTCCTTAACACCCCGAGAATGCAGAAAATCCTAACATCACACAAGGGTTAATGACGTTTCTTCTACACCGGACTAGGGTCTGCTGTGGCGTCCCACAGGGTTCAGTTCTGGGACCAATCCTTTTCACTTTATACATGTTGCCCTTGGGAAAAATTATCCAGAGCCATGGCATAAACTTTCACTTTCATTGCTATGCTGATGATACGCAGCTGTACTTATCTATGAAACCAGAGGAAACAAAACCTTTGGCTAAACTTCAAGGGTGTCTTAATGACATTAAGTCCTGGATGTCCTCTAACTTTTTGCTTCTAAACTCGGATAAAACAGAGGTTATTGTCTTTGGTCCCAAACACCTGAGGAATGGATTGACTGGGTTTACGCTGGCTTCCAGCACAGTTGTGAAAAACCTTGGAGTCATTTTTGATCAGGATATGTCATTTAAGCAGCATATTAATCAGGTTTGCAAGACTGCCTTTTTTCATCTCCGAAATATTGCCAAGATTAGGAGCATCCTCTCCCAGGGTGATGCTGAAAAATTAATCCACGCGTTTGTTAGCTCCAGACTGGATTACTGTAATGCGTTGTTAGCAGGATGTCCAAAAAGCTCGCTAAATAGCCTTCAATTGATCCAGAAAGCAGCAGCGAGGGTGCTGACAGGAATCCGCAAGCGAGATCACATCTCTCCCGTGTTAGCCTCCCTCCATTGGCTTCCCGTGAAATTTAGAATTGAGTTTAAAATTCTGCTTCTCGCATATAAGGCCCTTAATGGCCTAGCTCCGCGCTATTTACAAGACTTGATAGCATGTTATGCTCCTAATAGAGCTCTCCGCTCTCGCTCTCAGAGTGCAGGAGGATTACTCGTCGTTCCTAGAATATCTAAAAGTAGGTTTGGAGGACGGGCCTTCTGCTACCAGGCACCTTTTTTATGGAACCAGCTACCAGTTTGGGTTCAGGAGGCATGAGGCCCCTATCTCCATCTTTAAAACTAAATTGAAAACATTTCTGTTCAGTAAAGCCTACAGTTAGTCTAAACTATAGTGTGTAGATGCTAATAGTTATAGTTACAGTTAGTCTAAACTATAGTGTGTAGGGGCTAATAGTTATAGCCACAGTTGTAGTAGCTCAGACTAGAGTAGCTCGTTTTAATCACAGCTTCGTCATAGCTATGCTGCTATAGGCCTACGCTGCAGGGAGACACCAACATGATCTGCTGAGTGGTGTCTCGCTTTGGGTAAACATATTATTTGATACCTAGACTACAGACAAGAAGAATAAAACAGATTTGGGGTGAATTCCAATTCCTCCCTTAACCCTCAATCTCAACCCTCAATCTCATAAATGTGCGCTCCCGCTAAGTGCCAGTGCTGTCCCAATTCTTAGCAAGTCAAGTTGAGGGACGAGTTTGAGGGCTGTATCGCCCTCAAAATTGAGATTTTCCGACACCACCCTTGGTAGTAAGGGCTACCCAGAAGGCACTGAGTAATTTAGCCAAGACATCTTCGAAAAGGATGGTGACAAAAAAAGCTAGCTACAAATGTAAGTATCTTCGTATATCTTAAAAATATAAATGTTACGAAACCATCTTATTGTCTTTGTTTGAGACTTTTTTCATGGATTAACATCGTTGTTGCGTAACATTTATCTTTTTTTACTTTACGGGACCGGGACCGGGACCGGGACCGCCGGCCGCCGACCGGGGACCAGGACCCGGTAGATGGCCGGCGGTCCCGGTCCCAGTCGGCGGTCCTTCACGTTACTTGTATACCTTGTTGGGTAGTGACGATGGACTGGTCCAGGTCGGTCCCGGTCCGCCGTCCCAGGACCGGGACTGCCGGCCGCCGCAGTCCCGGTCGGGCGGTCCTTCACGTTACTTGTATACCTTGTGTTGCGACGGAGGACTGAATAATGTTTCCTCTATTGTGTTATTTGCTAATATTATTTAGAGAATATACGGCGCTCTTTTCAATGTTATCCCTGAGTCATTTCAAATACAGAGACAACACGGCTCTGATACATTTCAGTCTGAAGACGTAATCAATCAATCAATCAGACTTTATTTATAGAGCACTTTTCATGCAGACAGGAGCAGCTCAAAGTGCTTTACATAAAAACAATACAGGAAACAATAAACACAAATGACCCCCCCCCCCCCCCCCCACACACACACACACATATAAAAACATAGAATTTAAGATTTGTGAGGAAGAATGGTGAGGAAACGCCATCTCACACTCGCTACTTTGAAGTGGGGAAACACCTGAGAGAAGATACTTGATAAGATAACTATGTTGCCTAAAATTTGGTAAATATCTAAAAAATAAAATAATAAAATAGATAAAATTCAGTTAAATGCCCAACTTACAATGTAAAATTAGTCAAAAAAATAAATAAATAAAAAATAGAATAAAAAATAAAATAAGCTAAAATAAATAAAATTCAATTAAAACTAGTCTAAGAGATAGTGAAAGATACAATGAATAAAATAGATTCAGTTAAGACCCAGACTAAGAAGTTAAGATAATAAAATACAATAAAAATTAGGCTAAAAACACAATAAATATGTGAGATTTAGTTAAAATCTAGACTAAAAAGGTAGGTCTTGAGTATGCTTTACTGCACTTGAGGGGCGTCCCATTTCTAAGCCACAAGATAACCCTGACACTTACTTTAGAGGGTTAAGAGTGAGGGTCAAAGATTGAGGGTTAAGGGAGGAATTGGAATTGGCCCTTGGCCTTTACTGGATAGAGAGGAAGCAATGGCTACAGAGGGACATAACATATTACATGTCTGAAAATTGAGCCTACAGACTGCTATATGAGAGTCAACCCACTTAACCACTAGACTAGTAAATACTACTGCAATGCTGCTGTGATTAGTTAGGGAACCATTCAACCAGACATTCTACCAGATATTCTACAGACATTGGACCACCAGCACCACGAAAGAGAAGACAAAGTAAAATAGTGACTAAATGGAAAACACTTCTCCTCAAATTTACTTGGTTTTCTTTAGTTTTAATTTTCCAATCCATCTTTCTCCTTTCGTTTTCTTTGCCATCTTTCTGTTTACAGACACTAACGTTAGTCTGCTTTGTTGGTTTTTAGGCCTGTAAATGATAAATGAGCGTCTTAGCGCCCCCTGCTGTTCGTAGATAGACTGAACATTTTGGTTAATGAACAGGGCCGACGGCCGTAGACGGGACGTTTGTTCTGGACTTTTCCAGAATCCACAGATTACCAGTCCACCCCTGATTGGGAGGCCGCCATGCGGCGGGACTATCCGCACTCCCTGTCTCAAAGACAGAGGCGGCGTCCCGGAGGACGCTATTCCTCCTCAAACACAGCTCTCTCACTCTCCCACTCTCACGTCCAGCACTCTCGCGTCCACCACTCACGCGTCCACCACTCACACGTCCATCACTCTGTCCACCACTCTCGCGTCCACCACTCACGCGTCCACCACTCACGTGTCCACCACTCACACGTCCACCACTCACACGTCCACCACTCTCACGTCCACCACTCACACGTCCACCACTCTCACATCCACCACTCACGCGTCCACCACTCTCGCGTCCACCACCACTCTCGCGTCCACCACTCACGCGTCCACCACTCACGTGTCCACCACTCACACTCCACCACTCTCACGTCCACCACCACTCCACCACTCTCCGTCCACCACTCTTCACACTCTCGCGTCACCACTCTCTCACCACTCTCGCCACGTCCACCACTCTCGTCCACCACTCTCACTCTCCGCGTCCACCACTCTCGCGTCACCACTCTCTCGCGTCCACCACTCCACACTCTCGTCACACTCCACGTCCACCACTCACGTCCACCACTCTCTCCACCACCTCTCGGTCCACCACTCACCGTCCACCACTCACGTGTCCACCACTCACACGTCCACCACTCTCACGTCCACCACTCTCACGTCCACCACTCTCACTCACGCGTCCACCACTCTCGCGTCCACCACTCTCGCGTCCACCACTCTCGCGTCCACCACTCTCGCGTCCACCACTCTCGCGTCCACCACTCTCACGTCCACCACTCTCGCGTCCACCACTCTCACGTCCACCACTCTCACGTCCACCACTCTCGCGTCCACCACTCACACGTCCACCACTCACACGTCCACCACTCTCACGTCCACCACTCTCACGTCCACCACTCTCACGTCCACCACTCTCACGTCCACCACTCTCGCGTCCACCACTCACCACGTCCACCACTCTCACGTCCACCACTCTCACGTCCACCACTCTCACGTCCACCACTCCACCACTCCACTCGTCCGTCCACCACTCTCACGTCCACCACTCACACGTCCACCACTCTCACGTCCCCACCACTCCGTCCACCACTCCACGTCCACCACTCCTCACGTCACCACTCACACCACGTCCACCACTCTCGCGTCCACCACTCTCCGTCCACCACTCTCA
The DNA here is from genome assembly GCA_018398805.1 of Hirundichthys speculiger. Taxonomy (NCBI): domain Eukaryota; kingdom Metazoa; phylum Chordata; class Actinopteri; order Beloniformes; family Exocoetidae; genus Hirundichthys; species Hirundichthys speculiger. The sequence continues at coordinate 21,359 of JAGFBZ010001391.1, forward strand.
CGTCCCCACTCACCACTCTCCACCACTCTCACGTTCACACTCTCACGTCCACCACTCTCCGTCCACACACTCACACGTCACACTCTCACGTCCACCACTCCACGTCCACCACTCTCATCCACCACTCTCGCGTCCACCACTCTCACCACTCTCACGTCCACCACTCACACGTCCACCACGTCCACCACTCTCACGTCCACCACTCTCACCACTACTCTCCACCGTCCACGTCCACCACTCTCGTCCACCACTCTCACGTCCACCACTCTCACGTCCACCACTCGCGTCCACCACTCTCCACACTCAACTCCACCATAACTCAGTCCACACACTCACGTCACCACTCACACGTCCACCACTCACGCGTCCACCACTCACGCGTCCACCACTCTCGCGTCCACCACTCACGCGTCCACCACTCTCACGTCCACCACTCTCGCGTCCACCACTCTCACGTCCATCACTACCTCAATGGTACAGGACTGATGTTTCCTGTTATTTCCATTTCTATTTCTTCTTATTTCATTTATTTGTATTTTGGGCTCCTACCAGAACCAGTGACCCAGTTTCATTTCACCCCATGAACATGGGCTGAAATGACAGTAAACATTTCCTGAATCCTTGAATCTGTGTGACAGCAGCTCATGAACAATAAGATGTTACAATTCTGTAACAACGGCAGAAGTTATTCTTGTTCATAATATAATATAATATAATATAATATAATATATATAATATAATATAATATAATATAATATAATTAGAGCTGTGCAACGATTAAAATTTTTAATCGTGATTAATCACATTATTTCCCTGATTAATCATGATCAATCACATTCTATATGCAAAATCAAATAATTAATTCAAAAGTAGTGTAAATGTCACTTTTATTTAAATGTTCTGCTGCCATATGAACTAAAGTGTCATAACATTTGTTGTTCAAACACTTTTAACATCAGCACTTGTCAGTAACACATATTTAGTGTAAATCTCATCTTAAAAAATGTAAAAAAAAAAAAAAAAAAAAATCTTATTACCACTGGCAGGGCAAATAATGACATCCTGTTTTTATGAAAAATAAAAAAAAGTCAACCAACAAAATCCTGAGCCACAATCAGAACATTAAAACAGGTAATTTCTGAGGTAACAGCAGAAACTTTTAACGGGGAGTTAAACTTGTCAGTTGTTACAAATAACCTTGTTTCTGTTGAATCCTCTGTCTGGGAGAACTTTAAAATGAAAATGTCCATGTTAAAGTTCAGGAACTTTACTGCTCGACATGTCTGTTTTAACTTTTCTGTATGTTTTTCCGTCAATTGTCTCCCGGTTCTGCAGCAGCCAGAAACAGGCCTTTCAAAATAAAAGCATGTGAGCAACATAAAATAAATGTCGGCGTTAATAAATTAATAAGTTATTGCGATAATAACACGTTATTTTTCCCAGCCCTATATAATGTGATCTGACCTGGTAATTGTGACATATTCTTGTTGTTCTATCTCTTTTTATCTCTGTATTTCGGTCGCTGTGGGCTCTTGTACCGTAAATCCTGATATAGAGGCGCATTAATATCTTAGCGGCTCCGTGACGCAGTTGACGGTAGAGACCGGTGATCATGAACTTTAGAGCCACAGAGAGTTCAGCATTTAAACTCGAGTCCTTTAATCTGATCCAGACTAACTTCACACTAACACAAAGAGTCAGTTTTCTCTCATTTAAAGCTGTTTAAAGTCGTTGATCAGAGCTGAACTCTTGGTTTCACTTTCCAGACTCCTCCCTGCTGGAGTTTAGACGGTAAACTTGATCTTCATGTCTCAGAGCTGGAAGCAGCGGTTTATTAGTGTGTTTAGAAAAAACAAGCAGCTGTTTCTTACCGAGCAGAAGCAGAAAGAGAACAAACATCTGGATCTTCTTCAGTCGGAACGGACCGGACCTCCAGAGAAATAACGGAGTCAGTCCTCCGCCCTCCTGCAGGGACAGAGACAGAGACAGAGACAGAGACAGGAACAGGAAGAGTCCTCCGCTCAGATGTGGATGTGAACTGAATTCAGAGAAATAAGAAGAAGATAAAACTGTAGAATAAAAATAAAATCACGATTGTTGTCACTGATCCACTAGAAGAAGCTTCACATACACGAACCATGAAGATCAATGATCCAGAGATCACATGTCACTTTGATCAGACGCATTTACAACGTAGAAATCTGGACTGCCGTCACGCCAGCCTTCTTTGAAATATTTGTGCCGTTTTGCTGTTGAAATTACGGTAATCGCTATGAATAGCGTAAAAATCCACTATACACAGACTCATTCCACTCCAGACCAATAGTAGTGTGTATATAGCTTATGTTTAACAATTTAATTTTTTTTTTTTTTAGAATATTTTTTGAGAGCTATATATACATTTTATATTATTTTTTTGCCTTTTTTTTTTTAACAAGTACTTCTCCAAGCCCTGTTGAAATTATTATTTGTCCAACCCGTGCTGCTGTAACGACTGAATTTCCCCGGTGACGGATTCATAAAGTAATATTCTATTCTATCCCATCTGGGAATGTGGAATTTCAAAATAAAGTGACAACAAAATCATGTATAAATCCATTATACTACTTTGACAAGGTTTTATAAATGATTTTGATGTCACTTTATTTTGAAATTCCACATCAGATTGGGCTGAAACTTGTTGAGTGTCATTCCCAGATGGGATACTATTAGTGAGAAGTGGAATGAGTCTGTGGAAACAAGTACTTTAATATTTAGGAGGGCCCCTTGTCTGTATGAGCGTAACCCAGCAACCAGGTAAACAAACAATTTTTACCTCCAAGGAGGTTATGTTTCTGCCGGCGTTTATCTGTCTGTCTGTGTTCAAGATAACTCTAAAAGTTATGGATGAAATTTTCAGGAGTTGTCAGAAATATGAAAAGGAAGAACTGATTTCATTTTGGTTCTGATCCGGAAGAAATCCTGGATTCTGGATTACTTTCAAATTTTAAATAACTGTTGCGTTTAGTGGAGGTCTGTGCTCTCTGAGTGCTTTTCTAGTTCTAACATGTATTTCTGACAGGTTTTTATGTCATTTCATGTATTATTTATAATTTATAAAAAATATAATGTTTGAATTTTGGGGGGTTTGGAACGGATCAGAACATTTACATGGAAAACACGTCTCTACTTAAGAAATTTTCAGGTTACAAAACTACTTCCAGAAGCAATTAATTTCATAAGTAGAAGTACCACTGTATAAATATATGAATACATACATAAATACATACTTTTTACCTATTTATGAATGAATGAATGAATGAATGAATGAATGAATGAATGAATGAATGAATGAATGAATAAATGAATGAATAAATGAACAAGATACATAATTGGACATGAAATGAATAATAAAAATTAGGGATGTCCAATAGTGGCTTTTTTGCCGATATCCGATATGCCGATATTGTCCAACTCTCAATTTCCGATTCCAATAACTACCGATACCAATATATGCAGGCTATTTTTCCTCAAAACTAGTTTTAGGTAACATCACCTATCTCCTGTCGTGGAATTAACACATGCCTAATTTTATTGTGACGCCCCACTGGATACATTTTCAAAGTCAACAAGGCTTTCCAAAAGTAAACAACTGGCCTCCCCACAGCCAGGGCATCTGCAATGCTGCGTTGAGACAGGGCACCTCCGTTCACTGCGAGCTGCAAGGTGTGCGCCATGCAGCGCAGACTTGGGACACCAAACTCCGACGTAGCTTTGGCCATGTTGCGTGCGTTGTCTCTGACCACAACATGCACATTCTCCTTGCGGATTTTCCACGTCTCAAACATCCTTTCAAAAGCAGATGCGATTGCTTCTGCCGTATGAGACCCACGGCACTCTTGGGAATGAAGCACAGACTTTTTGAGCACAAAGTCTTTATCTAGCCATTGAGCAGTCAAGCTCAACATGCTAACCTGGCTAACGCTTGAAGACCAGATATCTGTTGTGAAGCTAATGGATACAGCATCAGCAATTAGCTTCTCGACGTGGCTGTAAACAACACTGTACAACTCGGGTAAGCAAACATCTGTGAAATACTTGTGATTGGGCATGGCAAAGCGTGGCACGAGGAACTCCACAAGTTTGGTGAATCCGGCGTCTTGCACGATAGAAAAGGGCTGGTTATCCAGTGCGATACACTCGATGATTTTCTGAGTGATGGCTTTCGCCCTGGGGTGGTCCTTGTTGTATTTTTGTTTTTTCTCGGTTGACTCTTTAAGCGTCAACTGAGTGCTTTTTTTCAGTGCAGCCTGTCTCTGTTGCTTCTTCTCGTTACTTTGCTGTACAAATGCCGCGTATCTCTCTGAATGATTCATCCTGAGGTGGGAGATTAAATTGGAAGTATTGAAGGCAGAAGTCTTGGTTCCGCCTCGCATAACCAACGCTTTGCAGTCATTGCAAATCGCAAGTTTAATATCCGAAGGAGACGCTTGGAAATAATTCCAAACCACAGACATAACGATAGTCAGGCACAGAGCTAGCAAGCTTGTTACTGCAGCCACCCACGTTTATTTATACGCTTCACGACGCAGTTTGATGACGTCATCATTTGCGTGCCGGTAAATGTCTCGGGAGCCCATAGGCCTATATACAGCATTTATTCGGCGAAATCCAGGCATAATTTTTATCGGTTTTCATTATAAGCAAAAAAAAACGATAACGATATTTACAGATATTACATTTTTATGCCAATATCAGGCTGATAATATCAGTGGGCCGATATTATCGGACATCCCTAATAAGAATATGTCCCACATGCCCATTTCCCAATGTTAACAACGTCAGTACGGGGTCAGCGTAAGGTCAACGTGACTGCCCAGTTAGCTTACGTCGTAATATCATTTAACCGCTGGAATTTTATTTCACAGATAGCAAAGAGAACTTTTTAGCAGCATCATGGATGGTTTTCTAAAAAGAAAAGATCACAGAGGAGCCGACTTCTTCATCAAGCCTTCATCCACCAGCTCTGAATCTGCTCCATAGCTACCAAAGCTAGCTGCTAGCGATAAGGCTAAAAAGAGGCAATACAAGGATGATGGATGGAAGCAAGAACATCACGGATGAAGAGAAGCTTTCCTGCTGAGGCCTACTCTGGTGCAGTTATCCTGTTCAGGTTATTTAAACTAAATAAACGGGACGGATGCATTTACAGTCAGATTATATTTTACTCTGGGGTGTAGGGAGATTTTATTCACTTTTGAAAGGTGTCGTGACTGAAAAAAGGTTGAGAAAGGCTGGTCTGGATGACAAGGAGAGGAGGAGACGTGTCTTCAAATGAGTGCAGTGAGTGATCTTATCTTTTAATTTTGTAGATACTGAATCATAAAATCGCTTAATGTATAAAAGGGAAAAACGAGAGCTCTGCTGGTTGGGTGATATTAGTTTTATTACTCACCCAACGCTATGTTAACTTTAGCAGCCTCACCATGCACGCCCCTGACGGTTACGCTGGACTGGTTTATTTTTTATTTCGTCAGGGTTTTTTGTCTGAGTAGTGCAGGTGACAGCAATGTACGAACACAAACATTTTCATTCCAGTGACTGATGTTTTGTTTACAGAACTTAAAAGAAGATTTTCAAAGGATGGTTGTGGGACCATGACCGTTATTCGTCCTTTAAATCCTTTAAGTACCACTTTTTGTAACAAAGATGACATATAGTTGAGATTCCTCGACTGAAACAATTAAAAGAAAGAAAACAGAAAAATGTCTCACCATCACCCAAAAGTCTAGAAGGACTCACAGTTTTAACGGAGCCCGATGAGGATGTATCTGTAGAGATATTTCAGCTGTGCTTAGCCTCACCTGTTAGTACTGCAGAGTACTACGACTGTGAATGCAGCCTTTCTACTTCAAGATGATCAGGACCTACTAGAGAAATGGTTTGACTGGTGACGGGCTGAGCAGTCTGGGGGTCTTTGAGCAGAGAGTCCAGAAGGTCAAAAGTCCTAAATCTAGAGGACTTTGTGGATGACTTTGCTAAAATGCAGAAGAATACAGTTGTACTGATCCAGATGTGCATCTTATGACTGAAAGGGAGGAACAGCTGGATAGATGGTGAACTGTCAAACAGTCATGTGATGTAATTAATGGATGGATGGATAGTCAGACTGGATGGCTGGTATAAATGTATGTATAGAAATGGAAGTAAATGAAAATAAATGTGTTACATTAACGCTCAGTCTGGACTACTACTCTTGGTCGCTCTGCCCTTAATGCAAAAAACAGCTTTTGTTTATATATTTATATTGTAATATTTTTAGTTAACGTTGTTTGTTATATTTTATCCTTAATTGCATGCACCATCATCGCCACAACAAATTCCTCGTATGTGTAAAATCGTACCTGGCAATAAAGTTGATTCTGATTCTGATTCTGATTCTAAATCAATTATTAAGTAAATCTTAATAGCTTAAAGCTTTTTATTACAACCAGGGTTTGACTTTCCCGTGGTACCCAACTTTCACGGCGGGCACACAACTCTATGACCTACACATACGTAAAACGTCATAAAAAAATGTTCTTTTCATTTGCATGTAATGTGCGATTTAATTGCTGACCAGCCGCAACCACGTTGCTGTAGCTCTGTGACCGTGGCAGAAGATGAGGAGAAGGAGACTGCTTGCTGCTGAAGATGCTGGTGGTCCAGGTGCTGCTGAAGATGCTGGTGGTCCAGTTGCTGCTGAAGATGCTGGTGGTCCAGTTGCTGCTGAAGATGCTGGTGGTCCAGTTGCTGCTGAAGATGTTGGTGGTCCAGTGCTGCTGAAGATGCTGGTGGTCCAGTTGCTGCTGAAGATGCTGGTGGTCCAGTTGCTGCTGAAGATGCTGGTGGTCCAGTTGCTGCAGAAGATGCTGGTGGTCCAGTTGCTGCTGGAGATGTTGGTGGTCCAGTTGCTGCTGAAGATGTTGGTGGTCCAGGTGCTGCTGAAGATGCTGGTGGTCCAGTTGCTGCTGAAGATGTTGGTGGTCCAGTTGCTGCTGAAGATGCTGGTGGTCCAGTTGCTGCTGAATGCTGCCAGTTGCTGAAGATGTTGGTGGTCCAGTTGCTGCTGAAGATGTTGGTGGTCCAGTTGCTGCTGAAGATGCTGGTGGTCCAGTTGCTGCTGGAGATGCTGGTGGTGGTCCAGTTGCTGCTGAAGATGTTGGTGGTCCAGTTGCTGCTGAAGATGTTGGTGTGCTGTGTGGTCCAGTTGCTGCTGAAGATGTTGGTGGTCCAGTTGCTGCTGAAGATGTGGTGGTCCAGTTGCTGCTGAAGATGTGGTGGTCAGTTGCTTGCTGAAGATGTGGTTGGCTCCAGTTGCTGCTGAAGATGTTGGTGGTCCAGTTGCTGCTGAAGATGTGCCAGTGCTGTCCAGTTGCTGCTGAAGATGTTGGTGGTCCAGTTGCTGCTGAAGATGTGTGGTCCAGTTGCTGCTGAAGATGTTGGTGGTCCAGTTGCTGCTGAAGATGTGGTGGTCCAGTTGCTGCTGAAGATGTTGGTGTTGTCCAGTTGCTGCTGAAGATGTTGGTGGTCCAGTTGCTGCTGAAGATGTGGTGTTGTCCAGTTGCTGCTGAAGATGTTGGTGGTCCAGTTGCTGCTGCTGAAGATGTTGGTGGTCCAGTTGCTGCAGAAGATGCTTGGTGGTCCAGTTGCTGCTGAAGATGTGGTGTGTGGTGTCCAGTTTGCTGCTGAAGATGTTGGTGGTCCAGTTGCTGCTGAAGATGCTGGTGGTCCAGTTGCTGCTGAAGATGTTGGTGGTCCAGTTGCTGCTGAAGATGTTGGTGGTCCAGTTGCTGCTGAAGATGTTGGTGGTCCAGGTCCAGTTGCTGCTGAGAAGATGTTGGTGGTCCAGTTTGCTGCTGAAGAATGCTGGTGGTCCAGTTGCTGCTGAAGATGTGGTGGTGGTCCAGTTGCTGCTGAAGATGCTGGTGGTCCAGTTGCTGCTGAAGAGTGTTGGTGGCTCCAGTTGCTTGCTGCTGAAGATGTGGTGGTCCCAGTTGCTGCTGAAGATGTTGGTGGTCCAGTTGCTGCTGAAGATGTGGTGGTCCAGTGCTGCTGAGAGATGTTGGTGGTCCAGTTGCTGCTGAAGATGTTGGTTGGTCCAGTTGCTGCTGAAGATGTTGGTGGTTGCCAGTTGCTGCTGAAGATGTTGGTGGTCCAGTTTGCTGCTGAAGATGTTGGTGGTCTGCCAGTTGCTGCTGCTGAAGATGTTGGTGGTCCAGTTGCTGCTGAAGATGTTGGTGGTCCAGTTGCTGCTGAAGATGTTGGTGGTCCAGTTGCTGCTGCCAGTGCTGCTGAAGATGTCCAGTTGCTGCTGGTGGTCTGTGCTGCTGAAGATGCTGGTGGTCCAGTTGCTGCTGAAGATGAAGTTGGTGGTCCAGTTGCTGAAGATGCTGTGGTCCAGTTGCTGCTGAAGATGTGGTGGTCCTTGCTGAAGATGTTGGTGGTCCAGTTGCTGCTGAAGATGTTGGTGGTCCAGTTGCTGCTGAAGATGCTTGGTGTTGCTGCTGCCAGTTGCTGCTGAAGATGCTGCTGTGGTCCAGTTGCTGCTGAAGATGCTGCTGGTGGTGCTGTCCAGTTGCCTTGCCTGCTGAAGATGTTGGTGGTCCAGTTGCTGCTGAAGATGCTGGTGGGTCCAGTTGCGCTGAGATGTTGTGGTCCAGTTGCTGCTGAAGATGTTGGTGGTCCAGTTGCTGCTGAAGATGCTGGTGTCTGCTGCTGAGATGCTGGTGGTCCAGTTGCTGCTGAAGATGTGGTGGTCCAGTTGCTGCAAGATGTTTGTGGTCTGCTGCTGAAGATGCTGGTGGTCCAGTTGCTGCTGAGAAGAAGTTGGTGGTCCAGTTGCTGCTGAAGATGCTGGTGGTGGTGCCAGTTGCTGCTGAAGATGTTGGTGGTCCAGTTGCTGCTGAAGATGCTGGTGGTCCAGTCTCTGAAGATGTGTGGTCCAGTTGCTGCTGAAGATGAGTGTTGGTGGTCCAGTTGCTGCTGAAGATGTTGGTGGTCCAGTTGCTGCTGAAGATGTTGGTGGTCCAGTTGCTGCTGAAGATGCCAGTTGCTGTGAAGATGCCAGTGCTGCTGAAGATGCTGGTGGTCCAGTTGCTGCTGAGAGATGTTGGTGGTCCAGTTGCTGCTGCAGAAGATGTTGGTGGTGTTGTCCAGTTGCTGCTGAAGATGTTGGTGGTCCAGTTGCTGCTGAAGATGCTGGTGGTCCAGTTGCTGCTGAAGATTGGTGGTCCAGTTGCCTGAAGTGCTGGTGCTGAAGATGCTGGTGGTCCAGTTTGCTGCTGAAGATGTTGGTGGTCCAGTTGCTGCTGAAGATGCTTGGTGGTCCAGTTGTGCTGCTGAAGATGTTGGTGGTCCAGTTGCTGCTGAAGATGTGGTGGTCCAGTTGCCTTGCTGAAGATGCTTGGTGGTCCAGTTGGTGCTGCTGAAGATGTTGGTGGTCCAGTTGCTGCTGAAGATGGTTGTGCTGCTCCAGTTGCTGCTGAAGATGCTGGTGGTCCAGTTGCTGCTGAAGATGTTGGTGGTCCAGTTGGCTGCTGAAGATGGGTGGTCCAGTTGCTGCTGAAGATGTTGGTGGTCCAGTTGCTGCTGAATGATGAGTTGCTGCTGGATGGGTCCAGTTGCTGCTGAAGATGTTGGTGGTCCAGTTGCTGCTGCTGAAGATGCTGGTGGTCCAGTTGCTGCTGAAGATGCTGCTGAGATGCTGCCAGATTGGTGGTGTGCCAGTGGTGCCAGATGTGCCAGTGCAAGTTGAAGATGCTGGTGGTCCAGTTGCTGCTGAAGATGTTGGTGGTCCAGTTGCTGCTGAAGATGCTGCCAGTGCTGCTGAAGATGCTGGTGGTCCAGTTGCTGCTGAAGAATGTTGGTGGTCCAGTTGCTGCTGAAGATGCCAGTTGCTGTGGTGCCAGTTGCTGCTGAAGATGTTGGTGGTCCAGTTGCTGCTGAAGATGTGGTGGTGGTCCAGTTGCTGCTGAAGATGTTGGTGGTCCAGTTGCTGCTGAAGATGTTGGTGGTCCAGTTGCTGGCTGAAGATGCTGGTGGTCCAGTTGCTGCTGCTGAAGATGCTGGTGGTCCAGTTGCTGCTGAGATGTTGGTGGTCCAGTGCTGCTGAGAAGTTGCTGGTTGTGGTCCAGTTGCTGCTGAAGATGCTGGTGGTCCAGTTGCTGCTGAAATGTTGGTGGTCCAGTTGCTGCTGCTGAAGATGTGCTTGCTGTGGTGGTCCAGTTGCTGCTGAAGATGTTGGTGGTCCAGTTGCTGCTGAAGATGTTGGTGGCTCCAGTTGCTTGCAGAAGATGCTTGGTGGTCCAGTGCTGCTGAAGATGCTGCTGGGTGGTCCAGTTTGCAGATGTGCTGCTGAAGATGTTGAAGTGGTGGTCCAGTTGCTGCTGAAGATGCTGGTGGTCCAGTTGCTGCTGTGGTGGTCTTGCTGCTGAAGATGTTGGTGGTGGTCCAGTTGCTGCTGAAGATGTTGGTGGTCCAGTTTGCTGCTGAAGATGGCTTGGTGCTGGTCCAGTTGCTGCTGAAGATGCTGGTGGTGCCAGTTGCTGCTGCTGAAAGATGCTGCTGAAGATGCCAGTGGTGGATCCAGTTGTTGCCAGCTGCTGAAGATGCTTGGTGGTCCAGTTGCTGCTGAAGATGTTGCTGCTGGTGGTTGGTCCAGTTGCTGCTGAAGATGCTTGGTGGTCCAGTTGCTGCTGAAGATGTTGGTGGTCCAGTTGCTTGCTGCTGAAGATGCTGGTGGTCCAGTTGCTGCTGAAGATGCTGGTGGTGTTGCTGTGGTCCAGTTGCTGCTGAAGATTGCTTGTGGTCCAGTTGCTGCTGCTGAAGATGCTGGTGTTGCCAGTTGCTGGTCCCAGTTGCTGCTGAAGATGTGGATGTCCTTGCCTGAAGATTGCTGGTGGTCCAGTTGCTGCTGAAGATGAAGATGCTGTGGTGGTGGTCCAGTTGCTGCTGAAGATGCTTGGTGAGAGAGATGGTGGTCCAGTTGCTGCTGAAGATGCTGGTGGTCCAGTTGCTGCTGAAGATGTGGTGGTCCAGTTGCTGCTGAAGATGTGGTGGTCCAGTTGCTGCTGAAAGATGTTGGTGGTCCAGTTGCTGCTGAAGATGCTGGAAGATGTTGGTCCAGTTGCTGCTGCTGAAGATGCTGGTGGTCCAGTTGCTGCTGAAGATGCTGGTGGTCCAGTTGCCTGAGATGCTGCTGCTGAAGATGCTGGTGGTCGCTGGTCCAGTTCCAGTTGCTGCTGAGATGTTGGTGGTCCAGTTGCTGGTGGTCCATGTTGCTGGATGTTGGTGGTCCAGTTGCTGCTGAAGATGTTGGTGGTTGCTCCAGTTGCTGCTGCTGAAGATGCTTGGTGGTCCAGTTGCTGCTGAAGATGATGCTGGTGGTCCAGTTTGCTGCTGAAGATGCTGGTGGTCTGTGCCAGTTGCTGCTGAAATGCTGGTGGTCCAGTTGCTGCTGAAGATGCTTGGTGGTGCCAGTTTGCTGCTGAAGATGCTGGTGGTCCAGTTGCTGCTGAAGATGCTGGTGGTCCAGTTGCTGCTGAAGATGCTGGTGGTCCAGTTGCTGCTGAGAGATGGTGGTCCAGCTGCTGCCAGTTGCTGCTGAAGATGTTGGTGTTGTTGGTGCCCAGTTGCTGCTGAAGATGTTTGGTGTTGTGTCCAGTTGCTGCTGAAGATGTTGTGGTGTTGCTGCTGGATGTTGTGTTGCTGCTGAAGATGCTGGTGGTCCATTGCTGCTGAAGAGTTGGTGAGGTCTGCAGTTGCTTGCTGCTGAAGATGTTGGTGGTCCAGTTGCTGCTGAAGATGCTGGTGGTGGTCCAGTTGCTGCTGAAGATGCTGGTGGTCCAGTTTGCTGCTGAAGATGTTGTGGTCCAGTTGCTGCTGAAGATGTTGGGGTCCAGTTGCTGCTGAAGATGCTGGTGGTCCAGTTGCTGCTGAAGAGATGCTTGGTGTCCAGTTGCTGCTGAAGATGCTGGTGGTCCAGTTGCAGCTGTGGTGGTCCAGTTGCTGCTGAAGATGCTGGTGGTCCAGTTGCTGCTGAAGATGCTGGTGGTCCAGTTGCTGCTGAAGATGCTTGGTGGTCCAGTTGCTGCTGAAGAAGATGCTTGGTGTGGTCCAGTTGCTGCTTGGTGCTGAAGATGCTGGTGGTCCAGTTGCTGCTGAGAAGATGCTGGTGGTCCAGTTGCTGCTGAAGATGTGGTCCAGTTGCTGCTGAAGATGCCAGTTGCTGCTGAAGATGCTGGTGGTCCAGTTGCTGCTGAGTTGCTGCAGATGCTGGTGGTGGTCCAGTTGCTGCTGCTGAAGATGTGGTGCCAGTTGCTGCTGAAGATGCTGGTGGTCCAAGTTGCTGCTGAAGATGCTGGTGGTCAGTTGCTTGCTGCTGAAGATGCTGGTGGTGGTCCAGTTTGCTGCTGAAGATGGTGGTCCAGTTGCTGTCCAGTTGCTGCTGAAGATGCTGGTGGTCCAGTTGCTGCTGCTGAAGATGCTTGGTGGTCCAGTTGCTGCTGAAGATGCTGGTGGTGGATGCTTGCCAGTGCCAGTTGCTGCTGAAGATGATTGGTGGTCCAGTTGC
>JAGFBZ010001392.1:0-44790 GCA_018398805.1 Hirundichthys speculiger
CCTTTAATCAGATGAATTGAAATGGGAAATTCATTTTAGAAATTGTGCAGACTGTATCCTTCAGGCTAAAGAAGAAGGGGACCATCTGGCTTGTTATCACTGCACAGTTCATAAGCCAGCATCTGTGACGGTATGGGGGTGCATCACTCCACATGGCATGGGTAACATGCACTTTGCTAAAAAGCACCACTGATCCTGAATAAAATATGGAGGCTCTGTAGCAACATATGCTACATTTGACATGTTTTTTTTTTTTTTTCTCAGGGAACACCTTGCTACATTTTGGCAAAGCGATGCTCTGTGGAAGACCCCAGATACAAAACTGGCTTGCCTGCAGTGAGGACATGTCCCCCACTGAAAGTGTTTGATGCCTTACAAAGCAAAGGTTTCTACAAAGGGAACTGTGTGTCCTACATCAAAGAGACGCGGGGAAGCGTTTCACATTCAAAACTGCAGAAACCGGTCCTCTCAGTTCCCAAATCACTGCATCATGTCTCTAAACGGAAGATGTGGGGTGGCACAGAAAGCAGCCACAGCAAACCAGAAGCTTGTATCTAGTTTCAATTAGATATTTGGTATAATTGTTTAAATATTACTCAGCAGCCAATCCTTTGGTTTTTTTGGAAATGGGGTTTGATTCAAGAATCTGAGTGAAGAAACTCTGCAGCAGTTTTCCTCTGAAAGTTTCATTTCTGCGTTTTCATCAATTAGACATTTTCCATCGGGAAGTTCCATATGAAAGGTGGAAGTCACAGTAAAGTGAATTCTCTGACAGCCGAACCCAAAGTATGAAACTTTTTCACATAAGTACCTCAGCGATCGAAGAATACATTTTCTGTACTAATCATGTGTTTATTCAACAAACTTTCAAGAAGTCAGACCGCTCTGTCTCAGGATTTCTTCCTTACAACTGTGTTTACACTGTAACATTTCTCCCTAATATTTATTCGTCCATCCGTCCATCCATCCATCCATCCATCCATCCATCCATCCATCATCCATACCCGTTCAGTCCTGTCTAGGGTCACGGGGGATCTGCTGGAGCCTATCACAGCTTTCTTCGGGTGAAAGGATCCTAATATTTAATTGGTGGGGAAAAAAAGCATAAATCAATGATTGAAAGGCTCAGTGGAGCAAAATAAACTCACATCCCACAACTAAATGGACCGAGACAAAACTAAAAGAAAAAAAATGCACCATTGATTTTTGACCCACATTGTACTTTTAGGATTTATGTAAACAACGTTTGAGAAACACTTTTCGACTTTGTTTTCTAGAAATTACCATATGAAGAGCATCTCCAAAGTGATGCCAACACAGATAAACGGATGCATGCGTGCATGCTGACAGCAGGTTGTCCACTGTATCCATCTCCTCTCTGGTTCAGCAAGGAATATTAATCATTTACAGTAATCCAAGCTTCTGCTGCAGGACTGTTTACTAAGACTAATAACAGAGCACATTGCACCAGTTTCACAGACTTTACGCTGATTAACAGTTACTTTTCAAACATATTTTAAGATTATTCTATTGATAATTTATAAGCCACCACATTTTCCTCGCACCAAAATGCTTTTGATTCACAGTATGAGCCTGGGATGTTACTCAGAGCCTCCAGGTCTCTTGGTTTCCAAGCCAGAATTAAAACAAGCTGCTAGTTGATGTCGTTTTCAGTCATTATGCTGCAAACCATTTTTACAATCACCTTCCACAGAATGTGACAATTCAATTCAGTTCGGTTCAAAAATACTTTATTGATCCCCGAAAGGGAAATTAAATAGTAGCAGTAACTGTTCTGATTTAAGTCTTGTCAAAGATTCATTATAGATGGGTGCAGCTGTGGGGAGGAAGGATCTCCTGTAGCATCTGGGTTGCAGCAGATCTGAAGAAGCCTCTGACTGGATGCACTCTGTTGCTGAATCAGAGGATGTTCAGGGTTGTCCATGATGTTCTTCGTTTTATGAAGTATCCTCCTTTGCACAGTCAGCTCCAGAGGCTGCAGAGCAGAGCCAGCCTTCCTTATTAGTTTCTTCAGTTTCTTTGAGCCACGAGCTGAAAATATATTTTTAAAAATGCAGACTAAATGATGAAATGTATTTGATCAAAGTTGCATACAGTGGTACCTTTATTTACGAAATTAACTGGTTCTGGAAGTAGTTTCGTAACCTGAAAATTTTGTAAGTAGAGACCCGTTTTCCATGTAAATGCTCTAATCCGTTCCAAGCCCCCCAAAATTTGGACATACATTTTTTTATAGATCATAAAAATGCATCAAAACATGTAACAAATACATGTTACCATTAGATTACTGCACAATAAACACAAAATGACAATTGTATATAATAAAAACAAAGAAAGTAAAAAATAAAAATTATGTTCATTTACCTTTTAACGGCTATCGTCGTCACGTTTTCTCTCTCAGCAGTGGTTTTTGCCTGACGTTTTGTAAAGAACCGATCCAAGGATGTTTGCTTTTGTTGGCTTTTAACAATCCTTCGAAAATGTGCAAGGCAAACATCATCATAATGAGTGATAGCCCGACTTGTAAACACTTTTTCTGGGTGATTCTTTTCAACGAATTCCGAAACTTCATGGAATTTTCCTAAAATGTCAAAGGGATGCCAGGTAGATGCTAGCTGATAGCCAATGGCAGAGCAGCTACAAGTATGTTTATGTTCAGTAAACTCTGGGAGCCGTGAGTAGCAGCATGTTCTGTATTTTTGCCTTTTCTATCCTGAAAATTATTTCGTAACAAGAGGCAATATTTTCCCGTTGAGGCGTTTCGTTACCTGAAAATTTTGTATGTAGAGACATTCATAAGTAGAGGTACCACTGTAATTGTAAATGTACCATAAGTTTTAATCCTTGGATGAACATCCTTTGCAGTCAGTTACTGTCTGAAGTCTGGAGCATATAAACATCCTCATCATTCAGAGTTTCCTCCGTGGAGATGCTTTGCCACTTTCAGTTACTGCTTGTTTGTGAGCCTTTGTGTTTTCGGTTTTGTCTTCAGTAACTGAAAAGCCAGCTCTGTTTTGTTGGCACGAGGAGACCAACTTGGCCACTGAGGAATATTCTTTATTCTTTAATATTCTTGCTTTTGCAGTATGATTAGGATCATTATCCATCACCGCTGTGAAGCACTGTCCTACAAGTTTTAAAGCGTTTGGATGAAGGTGAGCAGAGAGTTAAGCAACATGCATCTCAAAATTCATCTTTTTACTTCAGTCAGCAGCCGGATTTTCAGTAAACACCAGTGAACCCATTACACTGGCAGCCATACAGGCCCATACCATGACACTGCCTCCACCATGTTTGATACATCATGTGGTATACTTTGGGTCGGGGTGGCCAACCCTGGTCCTCAAGAGTCGCAACCCTGCATGTCTTAGATGTTTCCTGTTTCAGCGCACCTGTTTCAAATGAATGGATCACCATCAGCTCTTCATCCAGGTCTGTACAAGTCTGTTAATGATCCATTCATGTAAATCAGGTGCGCTGAAGCAGGGAAACATCTAAGACATGACGGTTTACGGTTCTCGAGGACCAGGGTTGGCCACCCCTGCTTTGAGTGATGAACTTTTCATTCCCTCTCTATACTTTTCTTATCCCACCATTCTGAAACAAGTTTATCTTGGTCACAAGGGGAAAAGAGATATGTATGTGTATGTATGTATGTATATGCATCTATGTGTGTACATGTATGTATGCAAGTGTATGTACAGTATATGTATATATTATATGTTGGTTTTTTGTTTGTTTTTTTGTTTGTTTGTTTGTTTGTTTGTTTGTTTGTTTGTTTTTTTTCTTTTTTCTTCCCACTTGACACTATATATTGTGTAGCTTAAGTTGTATAGTAGGCTACATTAATAAGCTTTGCTTCTGCCTGAGCCTTTTTCAGTCAAATTGTAATTTTTTTTGTCTCTTCCTTGTTTGCCTTGAAAGGTTGACTGAAATAAACTTAAACTAACTAACTAACTAACTAACATCTGTCCATAGAAACTGAACCTGGAACACTGGGGGCTTTTTTAGATATTTTTGAATGTGTCTTTCCTGTTCTTGAATGCTACCAATGGTTAGTGCCTTGTTGCAAACCCTCCATATTTATATTCATTAAGGCGTCTCTGGATGGTTGATTTTGACAATGGCACGACAACTTTCTCCAGAGTAGTCTTGACTTCACTGCTGTTGTAAAGAGGTTTTTCTTCACCAGGAAATTATTCTGTGATCATCCACCTAACGCAGAACAGATTTATCATCATGAAATATTAGATTCAGTTTTCTTATAATTCTTATAAATCTTATAATTCAGTTGTCTTATCATGGAACATTTGGTTATTTTTTGGAATGATTATTGAGCTCTCAGACCCGTCCAGGCCAGGCTGTCAACAGAAACCAACGAAGCAACTTTTGAATCCCAGGCCGGCACGCTCGCTCACGAGGGGTGCGCGTCACTTTGCTCCACTACGTCATGCATCAGCAAAAGTTCAGTTTTGCACGTTTTGCACAGTGAACATGAAGGCAGAGGTAACTAAGAAACCAAAGAAGGTAGTGACAGAGGAGGCGAGGAGGAGAAAACAAGAGAGCAATCTAGCAAGAGAGTGAACGAGAGTAAATCTCAGGCTTTCATGAGGTAGCGAGAGCTAAAAGAGAAGAAGGGATGAAGCTGGATATAGATTTCTCCTTCCTGTTAGACGAGTTTAACTACAAACATATAAACCGGTCGTTGACTTTGCGTTTTATGGTTTCTTTAGGCATGGCTGAGAAATCAAAGTTGGTGACATTGTTATTTGTTATTCATCAGACGTTCATCCCCTAGAAATATAAAGCATGTCGTGTTGTGTTTCTAACAAGTGCACCTGTTTGCTATTCACTTATTAAACCAGCGACAAAGATAAAATGTGTTTACCATGTCGTTGTTTTAGGATGCCAAATTTGCTAATACCAACGTGGACTGTGTGAAAAAGGGCTAAAAAGAAGAGTCACATTGAAATGTCTGTAAATGCATGTTTGTCTACATCTTCACAGAATATTGTGTAGGTTGGAATATCGTACGTAGTTGGAAAGAATGTTGCAGATATTCAAGGATGTATCACTGACTGTCGTAGAGCCCTATGGAATCCGCGATCACGGAATCGCGGACGGAATCACGGAATTGGAGATTAAAAACGGAATTCACTTTAAATGCGCAATATAACAGAACTGAACGGCAATTTGCGTAAAAGTTTTTTCTTTTTTTTTTCTCCCGGACTTAAAGGAACTTTTCTTTCGAGAAAATGTTCCAAGAGGGTTCACGAAAAGGTGGGGACACTCTCTGCCCCCGCTTTCCTCATCATCGAAAAAAAAACACATCGAAGCGGAGAAACTGGCAAAGAAGCAAAGGAACTAGCGGTTTACTCTCAGGTACAGGGCAGAGCAGTTTATCCGAGATTATTATGTGTCTGGCGATTCAAAATGCTGCAAGTTTTGCCAGCACACGATTGAATGGACACAAAATATACGTGCAAGGATCAGTTCCATCCATCCATTAGCTCCTGCTTGGTCCGTAGTCGGCTCGCGGGGGCAACAGCTTCAGCTGAGACCCAGACCTCCCTCCCCCCGGCCGCTTCCACCAGACCAGCTGAGAGATGTCATCTCTCCAGCAGGTCCTGGTCTGCCCCGTGGTCTTCCAACGAGGATCAATGAATAAGTGAAAAGCACAAACGTAAAAAGGCGAGAGTCACTCAACGAGCTAAACACAAAGAGGCTGATAATTATTTATTTAAACAGCTGTCTGTAATAGATGGAACACCTAAAGAAAAAAAACAAAACACCCGGGCACACACTCATACACACAACCAGTGTTCAGTGTTCACTGCTTTGGATTTCATAGCATCTACATCAGCTGTAGTAAATATAGTTTTTTCTGTTATCAGACACATAGTTTGTCATGACATACCTGAAAAATATCATGTACGTTATGACAAACTGTCTGATAACAGAATAAATCAAACAAACTAAAATGATTAGTTTACTGCTGTTGCAATTTTTCTTTTTTGGCCTTTAAATGGATTTTACCTATTTGAATTATTTTTTTTCTTATTTATTACATAGAAAAAACTAGATTTTTTTTGTAAAAAAAAAAAAAAACAATGTTTTGTTGGACACAATATGTTTAAAAGTATAAAAACATTAAAGTTTTACAATTATAACTGCATAAATTGTCTATATTTCATTACTTTATATACTGTTTTGGGGTTAAATTTGCATAAAATGCTTAAAACGGAATTCTCAAAAATTAAAAACCGAAAAACACAGAAAATGAAAAAAATTAAAACGGAATTTGAGAAAAATTAAAACGGATTTCATAGGGCCCTACTGTCATTGCAAAAACATTTCTATGTACAGTTATATGCTTGTCACAGTGTCACAAAGTTACAATAACATTTGAGTAACAGTTTTATTTCTTTAACCTGGTCAGCTGACATCTTTTACTTGGGTTACCGTTCTACCTGGTTTTATATCGGCTTGTAAACGCATTGATATGTAGAATGGCGACCATCGTAAAAAACACTTTACTCAATTCTGACCCACTTCACCCCCCGCAGGGACTAAAGGTCAATTCAAAAGTTGCTTTGGATTACTTTGAGCTATCTTCTGTGGTCTTCCGACATTGCTGATCAGGTCACACCTAAGGTTTCTGTTTCTCAACTGTTGTTTTTTTGTTTGTTTGTTTGTTTTAGCCTCCTTCACTTTCATTGACATGTTCTTGTCTTCATATATGCAGCTCCAGTCACACAGCTGCCAACTCAATACCTGATATAAACTCCAGACCTTTTACCTTCTTCATCTGTGTTGAAGTAACACGGGAAAGGACTTTACCTGGCCAGTTAACTTCTTTTCCATCAATTGTCCAAATACTTTTGCGCTCCTGAAAAAAAAGTCTTTGCTTAAAGCTTAAATATTAAAAATTCGTATCAATAATAAAAACTGCCGTTGTCCAGATACTTCTGGACCTGAGTGAATCAACTTTGATTGTTTGTTGTTCTTTGTGTCTGACTGTAACTATCCCTCACATATTGTTTAATTCTCTGTTCTACCTGATGTTTTTTTTCCGGTCTTTTGTCCTTCTCCTCTTAATTTGTCCTGCTCTGCATCATTTAATTTCTCCCTCAATCTCACTCATTCACCTTCGTATCTCAACAGCACAACCTAATTATGACAAATCTTTAATCTTTTGCTCAGTTTTTTTGCTCGAACGTTATCGCTTCCCTTCGTGTGAATCCCGACTCCCCCTGTGCCGCCTTGAGAGCCTCCCAGAATTACAGCCCATCCTGGATAAGGTCGTGTTTCTGCCACTGTGTCGGTGATGCCAGGTACAGACTAATTATGAAGGAAGCAGTCCTTGTCTCCATATTGGGGGTGAAGGTGCCAGAATTCATGGGGTTATGAACAAATTGGATCCGGTGGGAGACGAAGGACAGGAAGCAAGCTTTGATGAATGTACCAATGAGATACAGCGACTTGTGAAATGGATTGGAATTTTCTGTCCTCCCTGTTTAGCCGACTGCTATATGGCATAGGTTCTTTTCAATGTAAACTTCATTAAATATAGAGTTGGTAAATAGAGGCAGCAATATGCAATATACAGTTCAATTTTTTTTTTGTATTGTTTGGGACTGTATGACTGTTTTTAAAAAATTGGCAGTTTCCTTAAGTCTTAATGTTTTGGTCAAAGTACCAGAGAGATAGAGTTCAATATCTCTTCTTTGCAGTGCAGCTGTAGCAGGTGGATCAACTTCTGATGCATTTATTAGTAGCTACAGACAACGGGCTCCTGTTTCACTGGCGGGATTTCTACATTTGTGTATATGGAGGGAGTTGTAGGATCCGAAGAACTCATCAGATCTAAGCAATGACTGATCCTGAAGGACACAAATCCCTTCAAAGAGCGCGACTTGATGGCACTTGAATTTCTTTTTCACATGTCCCCCTGAAAGATCAGTGACATTACTAAGAATATGGGTGCACTTCTGAGGCTACATATGTTTGACAAGTAATCAGTATCAGGATCATTTGTGGCCATTATGCTACTTCACTGTTAACGTTTCCTGGATGAAGCACATGGGAAAAAAAAGAAAGTTGGCCAGCAGTCAGGAGTTATCTAGTAAACATACAATCACTCTGCTGTTTATTTGACTAATAAGATGATTTAACCTTTCTGTCGTGTTCGGGTCAAATCTGACCGATTTCCTACTTTCATCAGTCATAAATATTGTGTTTTACATTTGATTGTCTCAGGGCCTTATGATATCCTCCACACTAGCCATTTGAACATGTATAACTGCTGATCACCACTTTCTCTGAATTTTGAGTAGTTTATTAAAACTTTGTAAACACCTGTGGTGTTCCCGGTCAAAAATGACCGCCATAGGAAATTAAAGGGTGACACTGGATTGTGTTCATCCATCAGATAGTACACAGCCACAAATACACTACCACACACACACACACCCACCCACACACACATACACCACCCCACCCCACCTGAACCCCTTTCAGACTGAACAAATAGGTGTCTCCTCTTCCCACTTCATTCTGGTGCTTATGTGCCCATCCCCCCACATGAACAACACTTTCCAAACTAAATGTATAACAATAACACTTGTTCCACATTTCAAAGTCAACAATTAGGTGTTTGTTATGGGAATTATCGCTTTCCAAGGCTTATGTGCCCATCCCCCCACGTGAACCGCACTTTCCTATACAAAATGTATCATATCTTCTCAGAGACCCCCTATATATAGTTTTTTTTGTGTGCATTGCCCTCATTTTACTATGAACACATTGACTAGATGCCCAATCAGACGATTTCTTGTCAGAGAGGCTCTGGACCTTTTATTTCAACCTGATGAACAGTGGATTGAAGTTCAACCAGAAATAGAGGAGGATGTCTCAGAAATAGAAGACAACATCGATCATGATTTTGATCCAGACCATTGTGAGACCAACCAGTCCACAGAAGGCGAGGAAGAAGTTTCAGAGGAAGACACACCTGAGGAAGAGGCACCTGTGATATTCCAGTCCAAGGATGGCAATTTGCTCTGGTATTCATCCACCCAGGAAAGAGGAGGCAGGCACAGCAGAGAACCCCCCCCCCCCCACCCACACACACACACACACACACACACACATACACACACATACAACATGTTGATGTGTGAATTTGGTCACTGTTTTGATTTTTGTTACTTTTTTTTTTTTTTACAAAAAATGATAATTTTCGAATACAATTTACTATTTCTGTGTCTATTTAATGTATATTAACTGCAGTTATTCATGTAAACAGGTGGTCTGAGACACTGTTTACAGCTTAAAAAGGAGTTAAATAAAATTTGGTGAAGATCAGTGGTTTTTCTGTTTATGTAGGAGCAGTTAAAACAGGCCGGTCAAATTTGACCGGGAACACTAAAGTAAGGGGGGAGAAACGAACACGACACAAAGGTTAATTACTTACAAACTCAACGCACAGTCAAGTTTTCGTGACTGCTGAACGTGTTAGAAGTGCATCTGCTGGTGTCATATGTGCATGTTTTTTTTTCTTCTTCCTCTTCGTTTGCACGGTGCCTAACCTGAGAAAATAAATTTGCAAATGACAGAAAAATCAAGCAACTGCAATGCTTGAAGTCAGTTTTCTTATCCCGACGTGTCATATTGCCTGGAGGATTTGCATAAACCACGAGAGCACGCTACAGTTGAGCACAACTTACGAGGAGCAGATGAAATCAGGTGAAAATATATTTAATTTTAATGTTTTTAATGTTCCTAAATATTCATTGCTATGAAGATCTCTGACTGGCTTCTCACGAGGCTTCACTTGCACCAGCAATCATGACTTTCACTTTTCCTGGATGAACCATCTTACCTGTGTCATCCTCCTCCTGCAGCTGCAGCTACACCACTATAGAGAGCATCAGTATTTAACCTACTCACCTGGATCAAAAAAAAAAAAATGCTTAAAGCAGTTTTTCATTTTAATATCAGGATCAGTTTCCTCTGAAGGAATATTTAATGCAGTTCAGGAAGTGTCGTCTAGGTCTGGCTGTGTCTGCCATCAGCAAAAACCAGCCAAAGTAACGTCTCTTGAGACAACTGCATCGAGCTTTATGGCGCACATAAACAACAATGAAACCAGCCCACGGAGCTACAGCGGACATCATGGCAGAGGCGACTAAGACCTCTGAAAAAGTAACGACCAGGCAAAAGGCCAAACAAGAGCGAGCCTTTTACGTCGTCGTAAAGACGACTTTACCTCTGAGATAAAAAAAAAGAAGTCCCTTTCTCCCACTTTGTGGCTCATGACTCCAACACATTCAGATTAATAAGAGGCAGTGTGCGCTTAAAAGGGCTTTTGTTGAGAAAAAACATCTTTCATTTTGGCTGGTTTTCGTGTCTCCACCACCGTGATTGTGACACAGAGCGGAGAGGCTGCGACACAACCGCACACCAGACCGAAACATGATGGAGAACAGGCTTTGTGCGTGTTTTTTAATATTTTTTATTTTATTTAGGCGCTCAGGCGTGCGTGCCCAGCTGTATGCTGCTCAGACTTATTGAAAGTGATATGTAAATGTTACTAAACCCCGACCAAGAAAGTGATCAGGATGCTCATTCGGCCATGAAATCAACACATTCATTTGTCGCCAGATTAATGGAAAGGAATGAATGTCTGGAATTAGCTTTTTTCCTATTTGCTAGCGTTCCATTATCAAGTACAACTGATGTACAGGAAAATTGTAGTCACACAGAATAATTTTCTGGAACTCTAACTATCTGCTGATGGTAGCAACACTAACTCCCTTTACTACTTTCTAATTTTAAAACCAAAAGGGTTTAAACGGGATAGATGATCCCACGAGGACTTCAACAATGCAGTGACTGACGGTGATTTAACAAACGTAAGAGACGGGCTTTTTTGTGCGGTACCAAGAATTACCAGCATAATAAGCTGTTAATTGCTGTTGCTCTAAATACCCTGCAGGCTTTTATCTGATGAAAAGAAAATTAAACATTTTGCTCTTCCTCTGACATCTTCCCGTGCGCGTCCGGGTTGCAGCGTAGCGGTGACCAAATCACTGCAACCTGCTAAGGCTTATGGGTAAGCAAATTCAGCAGATCTCAACACCTTCACCGCATTGCACCTGATTGAGGACGTAGCAGAATCCCCTCCACGTGCACTTTTCCAATCCTCCTGCGTCCCGTGTAATCCGCCCTCCCTCCCTCCCTCCCTCCGCTCAACTCTTTTTCTCTCTCCCTCCATTCTCTTTTCGCTCTCAGGAGGCCACGGATTCATTTAGAGCAATCAGCATGAAACGTGAATGCAGAACAGAGCAGCGTCACGCACATGCGACGGAGAGAAAACCAGCGTGCACATACAGTCAGGGGCGTGCACGCGTCGTCCCCTCCACCTCTGAAGGTGATGATGAGCTGGCAGAGTGCGAGCTTGTGCACGCTCACACAAACACTCCCACAGAGTGATGGACATTATCTGTAACCTTTGGAAGTGACGATGAGAAGACGGAGCAGAGAGCACGACACGCCTGCGCTAATTTATTCTCGTGCACGATGCGTGTGAGCCGTCTGTGAATTTGCATGTGCGATGCTGACAGATGCTCACCTTTTCTGAAACTTCTGCGCTCAACTCTACAGCACGAGCAGAAATAGAGTCTGTTTGGTTTTGTTTTTGTCTCGTTTGCTTTACAACCTTCTGCCCCTCAGGTATGGAGCCCCGCTTGGGTCATAATTCAATGAATAAATGAGTCTATTATTATGAAACACAGGCGTTTGTTATTATGAAATATGTATCCATTATCTGGGGCGCCGAAAAGGGGGGGTAAAGGATACGGATTATAGGGGCCCATGATTGAGGGGGGCCCAGAGAGGCCCCTAATGATGATCAAAAATAGCATCAACAAATTTCGCTGCTGTGTTGGGGGGCCCGGTAAAGATTCTTTTCATGGGGCCCAAAATCCCTAGCGGCGCCCCTGTCCATTATTATGAAATGTTTCCCATTATTATGAAAAAATGTAATTATTATGAAATATATTTTTATTATTATTTAATCTTAGTTTAATGCATAATAGTTTATTTCAGAATGGATTTTTTTTTATCTAAGAATAAGTTTTTACATAATAACTTTGTTTTTCATAAGAATGAGCTTTTAGATAATAATGACATTTTGCCACTGGGCGGGACTAGTGGTTGACCTGCATGCTCATTGGCTGATCCTTCTCCATGCAGTTAGTGGGGGACTCACATTGAGCCTGTTGGCTACCTCTCAGAGTAAGTCAGAAAATAATCTTTCTCCTGTAGCCATGCTGTCAAAATCAAGTTTTCCCTACATTTTGCGATACGTTTATTATTCAATGTCAATTTTTAACCGTAAACTGAGGTGCATTCTGCCACCTACTGTCCTGGAGTATATACATTGCACCTCTCGCCCACTATCGATATTCACTGTTCTGTTGCTTATGCCTGAATGAAAGAGCAGCCAATCACATAAATGACTCCGCCCTCTCTGCTGTGATTGACACACAAATATTCTTATGAAAAACAAATCCATTATCATGTAAAAGCTAATTCTTATGAAAAACGAAACCATTATCATAAAAATGGGAAATATTTCATAATAATAAACGCCTGTATTTATTATTAATAATATTAATAAAATAATAATAATAATAATAATAATAATAATAATATCTCATAATAATTTATTAATTGATTTATTCATTGAATTATGACCCAAACAGGGCTCCATACTCAGGAGTCAGAATGTAACTAACTAATCTTTGATATTTACAGTGGTGATTAATGAGCCAAACTGAAGTTGTTGGAAAAACTCGGAAAGGCTTTTATCTTGAAAGGTCAAGGCTTTTGATTCTTTGGCAGTGGTTTTAGTGTGAAGAATATTTTGTTTTCCCCATGGTTCCCATAGTATCCAAGGTTTATGTGGTAATGAGTTTTGCAAGTATGCTTTTTAAGACAAGAATAAACACTACATCAATTTTTAAATTGAGGCTTGAGGTTCATATCAGTTTGGCCCAGTAGAGCCACATTTCCATTACAGCTTTGGTGCAAACCTTAAGGGATGCTGTGAAATATTGATAAAACTGAACTGAACTCCTAACAAGCACCCTGAGTACTGGAGGCCGATGACACAGAGATCATTCAACCCACTTTAAATCGCACAAACCTCGATCCAGTGCACACACGTCGCACACTAAAAGGTAAAAGAAAAAAGGGTCAGCTTTAAACCCATACTTGCCATTTTCATTTCAAGAAAGCACATCTCCAACACCGAGTGGATAAAACGACACATCATAAAAAGAGAGGACCGATGCGTGAAGCTCCGTTTCACGTTCGAGCCAAATGTGAAACTCCACTTGATTCATCCAGACCCAAGTCTCCACGACAAATCAAAATCTTTTTGGCTCTCTCGGATTGCTTCTCTCGGTGGTAGAAATGTGCAAAGGCAAGACCACTCAGTGTCATCAAGAGGGCGTGTGCAATTTAAGCTTCATTCTGAGTTGATAAATGCTTGAGCCGAGCAGATTCCACTGGTTGTGAAGATTCCATCGAGGCGTCAGTTACTAAAATCGGTAAAGGGGTTCTTGAGATATTTGCAACTAACCCATAGATCAAACCCTGAAGAGGTCAAGTGATACAAACAAACCCACAGCAGTGATATTTGAGAAGAAGTTAAACTTTTTGTGACATTGTTGATTCAACAAAGCACATCCACAGTTAATGGTGTGTCCTTGGAAAGGACGCTGAAATCCACGTTTCTGCTACAGTTTTGTAAAATATTCCTTTCTTGAACATGATTTTGCTGTTTTGTTTTGTTTTGTTTTTCCTCCTACATCTAAACCACCTCATGAGAGAGTAAAAACCATTTTGACAGATGGGATTTTTATGAAACTGAACTTCCAGTTTGCATGTTTTCAAGGACGATGGAAACACCTACTGTGACACCTGTAGTATGGAAGGTTCGGAGTGCCATAAAAAAAAGAATATATCTTTAAAAATGTGAGTAAATAAATGTAGAAATTCAAAGAACATAAAGTGAAAGAATTGTATCAGTGAAAATATCTTTTCATTGCTGTTTCACATTAATTTAGCTTATCCCTAACTTTTTCTATTAGCGTTACTATTTTGACTGATGAGACTTTGGTAGCATGAGCTGTGAAAACGGGATGCAAGCAAGATCTGACAATAGAAACAAAGAAATTGGTTTTACTGTAAGTGTTATTCCACTAGCGGAGTCAGGGCCTAAAGTGTTGACACGTGTCATCAAATCTAGAACTTGCTGAAGGGTAGGTACTAAAAGCGGCCCCCCAAAAAACTGCTGCAGTGGGGGCAAAAACAAATATTAATACAAGCTTCATTATGCCATGCAGAATATTTTCGGCCGAGTTGGTACAGCCTCTTAACGTCATGAAACATGAAAAGACATGAAAAGAGAGCACACTTGTATCCTGGATTTCTCTCCTTTTATAAGAAAGAAGAAGGGGGGTTTATGTCCGCCTGCATATTTTCTCTTCTTGTCTGTTGAGTCCAGATGGTAGGTCTGCAGCTTCCACACGTCACAGTTCCAGATACATGTGGGTTGATTGTCTTAGTCCAGGAGTGAGGATTGTAAACAAAATGTGTTTATCTGTGCAAAGCACAAAATCTTTGGAGGGTCGTTCCCAGTCGTAAATACCAAATTCCACATTTTAGGTAAAAAAAAAAAACCCTTAGACAGGAAGAATTTCAAAAGATAGCAAAAATGGGGGCTCAGTCATAAAATCTAAAGACAGCAGGCAGACAATAAGGTTATGTCCTAAGACAGGGGTGTCAATCGTACGGCCCGCAGGCTGGAACGGGGCTGCCAAGGGGTTCGGTCCGGGCCGGGGGATGAATCTGCATCAAAAAATAAATAAATAAATATATGAAGTTCCTTTATTGTCTGCTAGGGGCACTGTGTTTTAGTCAGACCAGAAAATGTGATGCAATACTGTGGGTCAGAACCAACAGTAGATGGTAGTACTGAGCTTCTGGGTCTGTAAGCGGCATTTACTGCTTTTTCTGTTTGCCTTGACACCCTCATCAGCAAAATGTCGTTGTCAAAAAAGAGAAAAGTGGATACAGAGTGTCGGGATTTTCAAGAAACATGGACCTCAGCCAATATGTTCACGGAGGTGAACGGGAAACCCGTATGCCTTGTGTGCCAGCAGCAAGTTTCGGTGCTGAAGGAATACAACATTCAGCATCACTATGAAACTAAGCATGGTGGAAAATACAAAAGCTTGCACTGAGAACTAAAGAAACAGTAGGTAAATGAAATGTTGGTGGGTCTGAGGAAACAACAGTCTATCTTCACCTGGAGCAGAGAGGTCAGTGATGCTGCAATCAAAGACAGCTACCTAATTGCTAGCCAAATAGCATTTGGCTAAATTGTGTTTCCTGAGAAGCGACAAGCTTTTGCCAATATAAGCTTGTTGAGAAATACCGTGGCAGGCAGGATTTTGGAGTTATGGGCAGATTTGGATAGTCAGCTGAAACGCAAAGTGGAGTCATTTCTGGCATTTTCAGTTGCAGTTTGATAAGAGTACCGACTTACGGACGTCGCTCAACTGGTCATATTCATTCGTGGAGTGGATGAGACTTTGACTGTCACAGAGGAGTTTCTCGAGTTGGTGCCTATGACCAACGCCACAACAGGCGAGGAGATTTTCTGCTCCGTCGTTGGAGCGCTGGACAGAGTCTGGGTGGACTGGTCACACACCGTAAGCCTGGCTACTAATGGAGCACCGTCAGTGACCAGAAGAAAGGCAGGTGTTGTGGCAAACTTCAAAGAGAAAGTACAAGCCGCAAATAGAGGGGTTGATTTTTGGACATTTCATCTCATTTTAATTCGCATCGAGGAGGCTTCATGCTTCAAGTCGTTAAAAATGTCTGAATTGTTAATTTCATCTGAGCTAAAACTCTCAATCATCATCAGTTTGACAGCTTCTCTCAGTGAGTAAAACATTACCCAATGTCTGCCATACCACACTGAAGTAAGATGCAGAGGCGCTGTGCTGAAGCGCTTCTTTGATCTCCGAGGGGAAATCGGACAATTCATGGAGAAAAAAAGGAAAACCTGTTAAGGAATTACAGTTCCCACTGCAGCTGCAGGACCTTGTATTTTTGGCTGATAATACAGAGCACTTAAAAAATCAGAATAAAATGTTGCAAGGATGCAAAAAAATTGTAACAGCATGACAGCATACGTGCTTTCAAGTTAAAGTTCCCTGTTCATTTTCCCTGTCTAAGAGATGTGTGACCAACAAGCGTTAATCCTGACATACAACAGTACAAAGACAAGATTTCAGGGTTGCTGAGGGAGTTTGAGAAACAGTTTCAGGTCTTTAGCGAACTTGAGACAGAATTTGAATTTGCTGACCAATTCAGCATTCAGAAAAGTTAACCAAGTCAAGAATTTTCAGTGTGTTGCAGGCATAAAATGTTAAAGTTTTCTTTAAAAAATACAATAGTGTTAAAAAAAGGAAAGAAAAGCAAGTTTTAGTCGTCAATTCAGGGTTCAGAGTTCAGGGTTCCAGGGAAGACAGTGAAAAGATTTCAAAAGTTTCAAATATGTGAACGGATTGCTTTGTTAAGTCACGGTTGCACTGAAGCAAACTTCCCCCCAGAAATTAGGTTAATAAATGAAAATAACTTTGGTGTGAGTCCAGCTGGAGCAAAAGCCAACGTTTGTGGAGTCAGAGAGTAGGAGATGAGCAACAGAAGTAAGGCTGACACCGGCTGAAACAAGGCAAAGTGGAAATAAAACAAGTCAACGTCATGAATATGCTGATTTTAATAGGCTTCATCTAATTTCCATTAAAAGCAGCTGGCAACATTGACACTGCACTGTGTGTGTGCCAACTCACTCAAGAAGGAGCGAGGAATCCCAGCTGGTATCTGTGTATCCATAGTGTGTAAGATGAGTTGTGAAACACTTCAAATATTCAGAATGGATACATATCATGTGAAAGTACCCATCTGCCTCGTCTGAACTGAGCGAACGCTGCACCTGCTAAACACCTGCATGTTCGCAACATCCGTGGATCTATGTTAACATGCTGGAATTAGCAATAAGCACAAAGCACTGTCACAGCTTATCACAGCTTGGAGCCTCTATCCCTGCACATATTTCTTTTTTAGCTTCTCATAAACTTTTTTATGCTACCTGTTTCAAGCCAGAAACACTGCACCTTTTTTTTTTATATGCCTCGCTGTTGTGTTTAGTATCGCTGAGGATGAGAAATAAGAGGTCAAAGCAACTGCGCCTCTGAGCCAGAGGCAGAGGTCGGCAAAGATAACGTTCGGCAAACGCGACTCACTTGGCACCAGCTACTCAACAAATTATATTTAATAAGCATTCTGGGGAACGCTTATTTCAGCGCCTCTCTTCGGTGCCGCTGTGACGAGGCAGCCATTGCGCGGCTGGTCCACTGTGATGACAACCGAGGCGGGGTAGGGTTGCAAACAATTTAGTGTTTTATTCACCCAGAAAATACACAATTAAAATAAGGAACAACAAAGAGACATTGTGAAGCGTGTCTAGCCTCCAACTGTAGCATCCTATGAATACAAACAGGCAGCCTTTCATACAGTCTCCCACTGCCAAGCCTAAATCACTTCCTCAAGAGGTGTTTACTTTGTTGTAAAATAGCTTTTAACCAGTGTAATGTTTCTCATTATTTCTGTTGGTAAAGAATATGCTTACGTTACTGTACTAATAACCTGAAAACTTTCCATCAAAAACTCACAAATATTTGCCTCCACACATTCCCATCCCATGGCTTCTACTCAAACCTTTAATTGGTGTTCGCAGTCACGGGGAACACTTGCCCCGAACGCTCTGGAAACAACTCAAGATGGGCATTTTTAAAACCAAGCGCTGCCAAAGTGTAGTGCACAGTATGCAGGAATCGAAGCACTTAACAATCTGCATTAAGGAAGAATAACACAGATGGTGTGCTGCTACAACGAAAAACTCCGGTACGCAATTGATCAGGCCATCTGATTTACTGCAGTGGAGTCTCTACAGCAGAGGCTGGTCACAGCGGTCAACCGGTAAGGTTAGGTAATATTACTTTTATTTATTGTAATATTAGAGAGTGGCCCTGCGATGCACTGGTGACCTGCCCAGTATGTGGCCCTGCATGGAGACAGCAGGGACAGGCTCCAGCAGACACCACATAGGAATAAGTGGCTATAGATGCTAGGTGGATGGGTAATATTAGAGATTAAAGACACAAGTAAACACGAGGAATAACATAAATTCTCTTGACATATAACCAGAGTTATTATCCTGAGGGTTTTTTCTGGAAAGCTGTTGAATGTAGAGTGTTGCAGCACATTAAAATAGAATGCTACTTATTGCTTGATATGGGCTGTCTGTCAAACAATTTTAGAGAAAGAAAGAAACATGTCGTATGAGATAATTTTCTTTTATACTGACTCAAACCATGACCTATTTTATGCAGAAAAATCAGAGAGCCAGATTTCACAAACATTCCACAATTATGTAAAAAGACCCAGGATTAACTCTGGTTTGACTGAGTCATTTCCTGTTTTGTTTTTTTTTGTTAGACTTCTGTTAAAACACATGAGCTAGTTTGTTTTTAGTGCTAGCAAGAGAAGTTGGTTTGCGGATGTTATCTCCACAGCTATCCATCCAACAGTCATATAGTGTCCAGTGTACCATCAAAATGAATTATTTCAAAGGGAGACGTCTACAGACTACTGCTTTAAGTGTTCACAGCTTTTAAGTTTGTACGTTTGAAAATCACATGTTACAGACAACAAAGGAAACGTTCAAACGCAGCTGTTACTTCCTAGAAATTCTCAAAGGTGCATGGGTGAGCCGCAGCAGCATTTAGAGGGTATATTCTCTGCCAAGTCAAAGCGCAACTACTCTGTGAAAAGGTCCATAAACACATTTATGACATCTAATGAGAAAATGACAAAAAAGATTTTTGACATACTTTCAGTCATGGATTCTCTTAATCTTGGTTTTCCTATGTCCTTTTCTGTGATCTTCTGTTCTGTTTTACTCTTGAAGTATTTGATCAGACCTTCCCACTCCGTCTCGGTTGTCTTGATTGTTACCACCTGTGTCTCATTAGCCTGTGTGCTTGTATGGTCCTGTGTCTCCGTCTCCCCTTGTCAGTCCGTTGGTCAATCAGCCTTGTTGATTATTAGTGACTTCCTTTGTTTCCCTCATCTTCTTGCCTGCTATGTTCCTGTATCCCTTTTCTGAGTTTCTATCCATACCTACTGTGAGTTTTTTGGATTTGTTTAGATACCCTGCTGTGGTAAAGCCTTAAGTTATTCATTAAAAAGTCTTCTGCTCAGCTCACCTGTCTGCTCTCTCCTGCATTTCGATCCTCCTCCAGCAGCACCTCATGACACTTTCAACACAACGTAACCATCTATCACAAAGCAGATGCACTTTTCAGCACAAAGCATGTACTAAATTCTGAATGATAATTAAAGTTAAATAAGTTAAAGTTAAATAAATAATAACACGAAGTACACTCAACATTTAAAAGTTTAAAATAATCGATCTTGCTCATGTTTTCCTGTTTATATTAACTTGAAAATGTACATCTGGTGTTCTGTAACATAATAGTCTAATGGTCTCACCTTGCGTGAATCTCCCTGCAGGTGTTACAATGACCAAGACGTGGGACTTAGAGCATCATGTCACATTTGCTCATCATCGACTGCATTTATGACTCATGAACAGTAATCATCTAGATTTGTGTGGCGGAGAATATCATAAACACGCACACACGCCCAAACTGAGAGGAGCCACCGACACAGTACTTCATGTCTCATCAGAGATCAATATTTCATTTGCTCTACTCCTCCGCGTAGATGCTGACTGGCATCCCTTCCTCGGGGGACGGCTCAGGGACGCACGCACACACCCGCATGCATTCTCGCATACATGCGACGCGCACGCTAAAGCGCCCAGAGCCGTTGCTGCTCTGACTGACGTTTCAGCCGTGTTGTGCTGACACTTCGTTGACACTATCCTTTTCAGACGCACGTCGTTGTTTACCAGCGGCTCTGAGCAAATCGCCTCGTGTTTGAATGTGTATGTGTCTTTGCGCGCACGTGTCCTCCGTGCTTCTGTTCTGTCGTCATTACACACTTTACTTGTTTCACTTTCAGATCACTGTTTACACATTTAATCAAAGCCAAACAATGTATGCTCCCCCGCCTTTACATTTGCAAGTCTTCCTGTGCACACTTGTCTCTCTCCTTTTTTTTTTTTTTTCTATGGTTGTTTGTTGTTGTGCTCACGCTAGATCAGAGGAGCTATGGTCTTTTTGAAACCAACTGAATGGGCACAATGTTGAAATGCAAATTCACAGCACTGCAACGACAGTGAATAGATAACAGAGAGGGGCAAACACAGGCTGAGATGACTGAAAAGGAGGGAGATGGAAGATGGAGGGAGCCAAAGATATGATGCAGTGAAAGATGTTTGTAAGGTGGGGGGGAAGACAAGAGGTCAGTTGGTGATGCTGGGCTAATTTGATAACCCATGTGCTGCTGTTGGCTCATAGGTTGGGTTGGTTTGAGTAAACGTTGGGTCAAAGAGTTTGACCAAGCTCATTGGGTCGGGGATGGAACAAAAGACTGCATAAGGAGGACTGGTTTTCTCAAGAGCGCTTTGGATCAGCAGGCCTGGAAGCTGACTGGAATACATCCACCTTAGTTCAGTCACCTGTTAAAAAGAAAAACCAGTCTGTCCAAAACTCCTCTTATCAAATGTCACTGACAGATCTCCACTAGGACCCGCCATCGCTCAGCGTGCTGCTCGCGGCGCCAGGGTCGGTTGCAGTTACCTGAGGGGAAGTCTACTGGCAAAGACTTGTGAATCGCGAGCCAAGTTATTGCAGGTCCCAACAAATGAAACAACACTTGTTTTGGGTATTGTTGGCCAGTGGCCCGGTTAGTCAACTTGGAAGGGTCCAGGAACCATCCAAGGCGAACTGTTATGGCCTGGGTCGGCCATAGCAGCCCTGTGTGTGTCTGTGTCTGTCAAGTTGGCGTCTCTCCCTGTCTTTAGTGGTTCCTGTTTTACTTTGAAGGTCTGTCTTGTCTCTATTGTTTTCTGCTTTGCTTCCTTCCCCTCGTTACCACTGATTCCCTGCACCTGCCTCTCGTTTGTTCCTTGGTGTATTTAAGTCCTGTCAATTCCTCTGTTCTCTGTGGGTCCATCGTTGTCAGTATGTGTTTGCAGTCCTGTATGTTTTCCCTCCTGTCTTTTGGATTATTATAAATGATTTTGCAGTTTGACTTTTTGTGTTTTTTGATCTTTGCCTTTTTTGTGTTTACAGATCATTTTGGACTTTTTGTGTTTTGTTAAATAAACTTTGCTCTTTTTGAGATCTCCTGCACCTTGGTCCTCTTTAGTAGCTGCAAACATGACACGAACAGCACTTCACCAGAGGACCCAGCTGTTAGCAAAATATAGAGAATGATGAGGTAGAGACGGTCCAGCTGGTGTCCTCTGGTTAGGCCTGGCCAGCAGTCTTCAAACAGGAGCAAGCTTTGACCCCCCAGAGTCCTTTTTCAGTAATTTTCACCCAAGTGTTGCATGTCTGCTAACATATATCTGGGTTGTTCTTTTTAACCAACCTTTTGGAAGCCTTAGCTTTACTGTTGACTCTGTTAACCCATTTTTTGGCGCACTAGACCCAGCTCAGTTGCTTGGATCAGGCCAATAACCAGCCCCAGTGTGTTAAAGCAACCCATAGCTGTATTTGTCCATATTTTAGCCAGCACCAGGGAGAGAAAATAACAAAAAATTGGTTATTTTTAAGCTAGTTTAGTGCTTAATTTTCATTGTTGAAGTACTGAACTTTGGCTGCCCAATTTGCACCACTAAATCACATATGTTTCTCCTCTGACGCTGAACAGTTCAACTGATATTTGTAAAACCTACAGTCTCTCAGAGCCACGGTGACAGTTTGAGATGCCAGATCTGTGATGCATTCTGGAGGCAGTCCAGTAACCCACTGCCAACTTTTCTATGAAATGTGTATTTGAAATGTTTCCTTTTTTTCTTTTTACAACAGCTGAGCCCTGTTTCATAATACCACTAACAGCTCTGCATCACAAAATGTGCCCAGAACATAAGGATGGATGCCATCATATCGAATAAGTTGGTTTTCTGTCAATAACAGGCTCTGGAACTACCAGGTTGGATAAGAGCAGCATTACTGACCTCAAAAAGTGCATCTTTAATTAGTTCATAGTTTGAGTGTCTGTGTATTTATTTTTGTGCATATTTGATGTGTCATCCAAAGGTCACAGATGATGTGTGAGATTGTTGCTGCCATTCATAAGAAGGGTATTCTGTCGTATCTATTAGCTCACCGCCCTCTTCATAAATATTAGCTTGTTTCTGTTTGAAGCAGTGCATCTTTGACATGAGCATGAGTGCTATTGTGCTCCCACGTGAAGTAATTTGATTCATTTAATGTCCTTGGTTTATTTCTGCTGGGGATGGACTGGTTGTCACCTATTTTCTGTCTAAGCTGTCTCTTTATGTAGATATGGATGAACCTTGAATTCGATCTTCTTTGTCAAGCTACAAGTAGGGCTACGTCTTGAGCATTAATAGTATATATTATTCAAAGTTTTTAAAGTATAAAGTTCTTCTTTACTGCTACTGTATCCTACAGACTTTTGGAATTTGTTGTCCTTCAGGGACAAAGACATCAGAGTCTGGATCAATTCAATTCAATTCAATTTTATTTGTATAGCACCTGTTACAATGTCAATTGTCTCTAGGTGCTTTACAGAGACCCAGATCATGACCCCTGAGCAAATATTAACTAAAATCATAATATTAGATCCAACTCAAGGACAGTGGGTAAAAAACTCCCACAGCGGGAGAAAAAAAAAAACCTTTTAAGCCAAACATTGGCAAGGAAAAACTCCACTTTAAGAGGAGGAAACCTTGAGCAGGACCTGGATCAGATGGGGGACCTTCCTGCCGAAGGCCAGCTGGGTACATACTCTTTAGCCTTCTGAGTTGAGTCTCAGGTTCTGGATGACCAATGTTGGTTCTGTCCTGGCTGTGGAACACTGGACCAGCTACATACCCTCACTAGGGTCCCATGGGGGTTTACCCTAACAGTCCACAAGTGTTTTGTGAACTTCCAGATGGATAGTACAAGAGGAGTTTGGTCCATTGCTATGGGCAATTCAGTCCCTTTACAAATGGAGCAATGGAGTTTAGTTCACATATGAGGTTTTGTCTCAAGTAGAGAGTTTTAAGGATCTGGGGGTCTTGTTCAAAAGTGGTGGATTAGGGCAACGTCTGCAGTCATCTTTTTACTGGTTTGTTCTGGTGAAAAGAGAACTGAACCAAATTGCAAGTTTCTCTGTTTGTATCTTCACATAAAACACACTCAATGACAAAATAATGACGTACAGATGAAGGATCCATATTATTTTGTAAGAATACAACTCTGCCATCAGTGTTGTACCTGAACTCATTTATTGAACGAAAGTTCAGGAACTAGTTCGTATTTTGTGCGAACGTGAACTGAACACGCTCTCTTTCTCCTTGAAGAGCATCAGGTGTGAACAAGTTCATTTGGGCAACGATGCTCTTTCAAAGTTCATGCACGGTCAAAACCGTGCCAGGTTTCCAGCGAACCTCATTTAAAATACACCACAAATGAGCCTACTATGTATCTTCGGAAAGCAATCAAACATGGCAACACGGGCTGTCACTTCTGTCACTCTAACAATCGTGTCATCAAATGTTTAAAACAAGCATGGAGGAAGATGAAAGCTGCAGTCGCCCAGAGCCGGAGGAGCGGCCCAACTCCAAAGATTACGGTGTAATCTTTGGAGTCAAGGATTGAAATATTGAAATGCGGGGGAAAAAAAAAAACATTTGCACCTTAAGGACCAGTTTTTGTCTTTTAATAAAGACCAATTCGCAGTTTTTCCTCATTTTAATATACTGTAGAGAGAAGCTGAAAGGGAAATGACAGTTTTACATGGGCTGTCCCTTCAATGCTAATGTGAACCCTGATTGGATCAGGATTCTGAATTGGACACATAGTTTTTCGACAGAAAATGGATAAAATAATTGCCGTTTGTGGTGGTGTAGCATATGGACAGTGGCAATCATTTTGATATATAATTGCTTGCATCAACATTAAAAAATAATTAAAAAAAAGAACTAAAATTGAATTACTGAGTTCATTTTTTTTAAATGGTGAACTTTTGTTCCAAATTTTGAATATGAACTGAATTGAATTGAATTGAATTGAAAAAAAACTTTAATAATCCCCGAGGGGAAATTGGCTTGTTGCAGCAGATACATAAATAGACAGGACATTAAATAGACATAAATAGGCAATAAATAGACAAAAAACAGTGTGCCGAAACAGAACAATAAATAGACTAAAAACAGTGCGCAAAACAAGACACTAAATAAAAAGTAAGTAGACAAAAACAGTGTGCAAAACAGACAAAAACAGTGTGCAAAACTAGTAGTAATAAAACTGTAATAATAAAACTGTAATAATGTTATAAAGTGATAATGCAGCATTAACAGAAGGCAGTGGCAGAAGTAATCAGCAGTGATTATTCCCTGACAACCAGGAGTTATAGATTTTAATTGCACTAGGAAGGAACGACCTCCTGTGTCGTTCCTTTGAGCAGCGGGGTTGAAGGAGTCTGCCGCTGAAGCTGCTCTTCAACTTGTCCAGGATTTTGTGGAGGGGATGAGAGAGGTTGTCAAGGATTGCCAGCAGTTTTGCTAGCATCCTCTCTTTCACCACCTCCTCCAGTGGGACAAGTTTAGAGCCAACAGCAGACTCAGCTTTTTTGATGAGTTTATTCAGTCTGTTGGCGTCCTTAGCCCTGATGCCTGCCCCCCAAGACACCACAGCAAAGAAGAGGACGTTCGCCACAACAGACCGATAAAACATCTGCAGCATTTTGTTGCACACATTGAAGGACCTGAGCCTCCTCAGGAAGTAGAGTCGGCTCTGGACCTTCTTGTAGGCAACCTCAGTGTTTGTAGACCAGTCCAGTTTGTTGTCTAGTGTCACACCAAGGTACTTGTATGTGTCCACTAGCTCAACATCCCTCCCACCGATGCTGACAGGGGAAGGTGGGGGCTTGTTCCTCCTGAAGTCCACCACCATCTCCTTCGTCTTAGTCACGTTCAGCTGCAGGTGGTTCTCCCCACACCAATCCACAAAGTGGCTGATCAGGTCCCTGTACTCAGCCTCCCTCCCTCCCTCCACACACCCCACAATGGCCGTGTCATGAGAGAATTTCTGCAGATGACACGACTCAGTGCGGTACTGAAAGTCAGATGTGTATGTGGTGAAGAGGAAGGGCGACAGCACAGTTCCCTGGGGGGCGCCGATGTCACTGATCAGACGACCAGACACACAGTTCTGTAATCTCACAAACTGAGGTCTGCCCGTCAGATAGTCATCGATCCAGTTGATGAGGGGAGCATCCACCCGCATACTCTCCAGTTTGGCCTTCAGCAGCCTGGGCTGGATGGTGTTAAAGGCACTGGAGAAGTCAAAGAACGTGATGCGGACTGAGGTGTTGGGGCTGTCCAGGTAGGAGTAGACCCTCTGCAGTAGATAGATGATTGCATCATCAACCCCAACGTGGGACTGATATGCAAACTGCAGGGGGTCCTGGGAGGGGGACACCTGAACTAGTTCATTTTAACTTCTGTGAACTATGAACTAGTTCATGTAGAAAGTGAACTTGTCCAACAATGTCTGCCATGAACTATTACGTTTAAAAAAAGATTTCAAATTCTTTCTGAAGAGAAATATTATATCACTGTTAAAATGTCGATCAAACTAAATGAGAAACACTGCTTAATCAACAATTACAAGCCAGGATTGTGGTGGTCCAATAATCCTGAGCAACTTTAATTTTAGAAAAGTGAATCAAGGTTATACACGACTTTATGGTTCAGCTCCCTTTTAAATCATTTGAGACTTTTCCTTTTTTACCTCCACCAAGGAAGTAATGTTTTGCCGCGTTTATCTGTCTGTTTGTTTGTCTGTCTGCTTGTCTGTGTTCAAAATAACTCAAAGTTATGGATGGATTTTGATGAAATTTTCAG
The DNA here is from genome assembly GCA_018398805.1 of Hirundichthys speculiger. Classification (NCBI taxonomy): domain Eukaryota; kingdom Metazoa; phylum Chordata; class Actinopteri; order Beloniformes; family Exocoetidae; genus Hirundichthys; species Hirundichthys speculiger. Next base: position 26,222 of record JAGFBZ010001392.1, read on the forward strand.
GAGTTGTCGGAAATGTGAAAAGGAAGAACTGATTTCATTTTGGGTGTGATCTGGAAGAAATCCTGGATTCTGAATCACTTTCAAATTTTCGATAACATTGTGGTAAATGGGGCCAAAAAAATTGTTTTCTTAATATCTCCGGCAATTATTGCCCAAAACTCATTAAATTTGACAATGGGAACCTCTATAAAATTTCAAAGGCTGATCCGGATCTGATCCAGAAGGTGGACTTTATCGCAATCTGTAAAACGCTATACGGGGGAATTGCTGCGCTTGGTGGGGGTCTGCGCTCTACGAGTGCTTTTCTAGTTTTTAAATAAAATGGTCACTAACTGTGTTTAATAAAGTTTTGTCAATCAAGCAAGGGGGTTTACCATAAACCAAGTTCAACAAAGTCAGGTTCTCTTTTGGAGACGTGGATGAGAGATAGTTGGGACTATGACGGTGATCATTTGGATTACAAAAGCCTTTGACACAAAGCAGCTGTAGGTCTAGAAAAGACACATTTTTAACTGTTTTCTATCCATGTCCATACAGTTAGGCTGTTTTTGTGTCTCAGTTTTGTATTAATTATCACATATTTCTCACTAGTGTGTAATTTCATATGACTTTCTACTTTGTGTGATGTACTTTCAAACTATATGTTTCTGTTTAATTAGGGAAATTATTTATATGCCAAATCAATACAGTGATTGAAAGCTTATGCAATTAATTATTAATTTCTAACCTCAGTATATAAAGTTTAACCTTACAGTTTCTCATAACTCCCAATTGCGCTCCCTTTATGGTGGCATATTGATGCACCACATAATTATATCACGTAAACAGCTTTCATAAATGCAAGTGAGAAAGGTGGAACTCTCGTTTTCCTATCTTCTTTCCCGAGTTATTTATTCCATGTATGGTAAACTTTCACAGTACAGTAGTTTGTCATGTTTCCTGGCCTCATTTTCCACATTTTATCTGTGTTCATGAGAATAATTTGTCTTCTCCATATCAACAAGTTATTTTCTGTTAGGCTCCAAATTGACTATATAGGTTCCCTCTGAGCTTATGATTGTAACAGTATTTAAATATTGCTGGTGTTTTGTACTCTACTCTCTTTCATAATATCCATTTTCCACTGAGAGCACTGCAGTCGCGAGCGGAGGGTCTATTTTAAGAGCAGTCATAAAGCTATACGTAAGTGTGGTTATGTTTAATAAAAGTCCTTCGATTTGTTCACCAGCTCCCAGAGCTGTATTGGTTTGACTGGTCGTGTCTGCTCCTAATGTGAAACGGCAGACTGAAGATGTGATAGTTTCCCCCACCCTCCTTCCTGGAGACAGTTTTGTAAAACAGAGAAAGAAGAGAAAAAGAGGAGGATCATGGCAAGTGTGAAATGACTGAGACATGTTCTAATATATACATTACCTGTGATCATCTTTCATTTTTATGTGCCTTTTCTCAGCGAAACATCTTAAATGAGTTGTCTTTGAAGATTCTTTTTCTTCATTTCCTTCCCTTTTGATCTCTAGCTGTTTTTTTTTTTTTTTTTGGTAATAAAAATGGTGTTGATGTGTGAGAGCTTTTTAAAGTGCTTTGCTTGTTGGAGTGCTCATCACACCTTTACAATCAATTTTTATTTCTGTTTTACCACAGGAAAAATGAGAGAGGGAAAAAGGCATGTGGATAATATCAAGTACCCCGTGATTCAGTGGTTTGTAGACCCGCCTTTAGCAGCAGTTATTTGAAATACTTGTTTCCTGTTGGACTCAGTCTCTCGGACGGGTCATAGATTTGTTGGCATGTTTTGGATTGTTGTCCTGTTGCGTGGCCCAGTTTTGCTCCAGCTTTTCAGCCAAACAATTGTCGCTATTCCTTTTCCCAAAAGGATTATGTGGTCGAATCAATGACCATGAGGTTCCCAGGTCCTGTGCAAAACAACCCCAAATAACTACCACTCCACCGCCATGCTTGACAGTGAGTATGAGGTGTTTCTGCTCTGTTTGCTTTTCACCAAACGTGACGTTGGAAAATAAAAGGCAGACAGCACCACATTGGTCTTATCTGTGCGTAGAACATCAGGTTTTTGTTCACATGCAGTTTTGCAAACCTTATTTAGGTGTTTGTGTTCTTTTTTTTTAAGATAAGAAATTTTCCTGAAAAACATCCTGAAAAATTGTATTTGTTCAGTCTTCCTCTAATTGTGCTGTCATGGACTGCAACACTTATCATGCTTTGTCAGACATGTGAGGTATGAGTTTTACCTCTTGGGTTTCCCTGTGTTTCTCTGAGCATTGCACTGTCTGAAATGTTTTATGATATTCCCACCTTCAGGGATTTGCAACTGTCATGAATGCTTTCTGTTTATGAATGTTTCTTATCCTAGAATGGTGGACTTCAGTTTGTTTGGATGTGGCTTTATAAGCCCTTCCACATTGATGTGCAGCAACAATTATTTCTCCAAGACCACTGGTTATGTCTTACCCTCTTGGCATTGTGTTAACACACACCTGACCTGATTGTTGAACTGTCGAAAAAAAAAACAACAGTTTTATAAAGTTCTGCACACCTGCTGATCATCAAGGGCTAAAGGGCTGTGTATACTCTTGCAGCAATGTGTCGCAGTTAGCTTCTCACAGGTATGGGGCAGTTTTTTTTATTTGTGCCCAATTTTTTATTTATGCCCAATTTTGAAGCGCGGTCTGCGCTATGTTATTCCACGCCACAACGCAAGAGGGACTATCACGAACTAGCTAAACTTACTAAACTTATCTTTTGTGTTTTTCCACTTCCTCATTGTGTCTGCCGTATCTAGACCCACATTCATCACTATCTCCCTCCATGAATTACTAGAATATCTGCTGTCCTTGTAGTGTGGAGAACGAGAATTGTACAGATGTGAGTACGTCCTCATTTCTTAGATGATCCACTCTTTTCTACGCGGATGTATAATTGACCAATCTGCGGCACTGTCTGCGGTCACCTACAATTTTGGAGAGGTGCACCAAAGTGTCTGCGGATGGTGGGGGGGTATATCTGCGTTACCTGCGTCTCACACACACAGACGACCTGATTTCTCAGCATAAATCAGGCTTAATAATTAGCGGTACCTGGCAGCAGCTTGCCCTCTTAAATCCTATGGAAGCAGAAATGGGGTACTTAGTATTTTTTTTCTTTGTCCGGGGTTTTATTTGCCCAAGGACCTCAACACACTGCACGATTTTGGGCCGTCGCAGATGAAAGATCACCGTCATGACAGAATCATGGGGATAACTTTCGTCTTGTCATATCATGCATTTCTACATCAGCTGGCATCTCCTCGTCTGCTGTAGCCTACGATTCAAGAGGGGTCATCATTTACATTGTACCCAAGATTAAGCAAATGCAAATCGTGTTGTGTAAATACATTGCGAGATGTTAGAATCTTATACAACTGCAGAAACACACACACAAAAAAACATGCACGTCATGGGTGTGTCTTCAACTGAGGAGCTTTGCTCTTTCTACTCACAGCTCTGCAGGTCTGCACAGATGTAGCTCTGCAGCATGAAATATCAGTGAGGTAAGGTTTTCCATACAGATGCTACTGTATCTACTGAGCCCTGTAACAGAGGGGAAATGTCCATAAGTGTGACTTTGCAGTGGGGGAGATGAGACATGAAGGGGAAGGGACAGGGGAACGGGGTAAAAGGGGAAACTACATCTGTCAACTTGTGCCCCCGCAGACTGAGGTGGGAATCTGTTGGGGACCCTGCATCTGTTTGTGTTTCTGTGTGTTTGTGCCTGAGCATTCATGTATGTCATTAGGACTTTACTCAGGCATCGAAGCTGCAGTAGCAAAAGAAAAGAAACAACAAAGCAAAGGAGGATGGCAAAGATAGTTGGTGAGAACAAGGATTGTATCTGTTAAATTAATGCTTTTGATGTCTGTATGGGTGTTTGTGTGGGGGTGAGTGCCTAGCATAAAAGTACTAAATCAATAAGTCTAATATTAAATGTCAGATGGAGATCATAGGGAAGGGAAATTGAGTACAGCAGAAGGATGGATAAGGAGAATGAGGGAGGAGCAAGAGTATAAAGCTGGCAGGGCAAAGAGGTAGACAGGAAGGGCAGAGAGTGGCAGGGGGTTTGCTGAGCAAGACAGTTGCATTGCAAGAAATGCAGGGAAAAGGGGAGCGTGAGGACTCAGGAGGAAGGAGTGCAGGAGATAAGGTCAGAGGGGAGAGCAGCAGGTGGAGCGTGCATCTGTCACCTTCTACTCCGACAGGCCAAGAATGCCCAGGAAGAACAGGGGAAGAGGAAGATGAGAAGGAAAGACGAGGCAGAATGCCACAAGGGAGTGGAACATCTCTGAACAGATCCACTTTTATTTTGAAGCTGAATTCAAGAAAATTCCTAAGCACTCCTTATAGAGCTCAGAAATGCCTGAAAAGCTGCCTCTGAGTAGAGTGTAATCCATTTGATTTGGTGCTTCAGTGATGCATATGGTAGCTGTGTACTTTCTCTTTGAAATGTTAGTCTATCATAAAGGAAGTGAAGGCACCAAAAGAGGCATGAAATCAGGACCTGAGAAGAAGTGGCTGGGAGCTAAAAGCTGATAGAAGTGGGTGGCTGATGGGAATGGCAGCCACCTAGGTGTTGTGTTTGGAACTCTACCATGGCTGACATTGTCCCAGAAATCTATGACATCTCTACGTGTGAGCTGGTCACTGGTCGCTACACTGTTGCTAGCATGGCTGAGTATTCAACTGTTATGTGAGGCAATTAGGTTATGTGACCTCTTAAACCCTGTTGCAGTTCAGATAGACTGTAGTCGGTTGGTGGTCTTCACGCTCATCCAAAGGCCATTTCAGCTGCCAGCGGTCAGTCCTCATGAAACAATAGCAGTCAAAGACCATCGCACCCCTGGATGAAGGCTGTTTTGGCCTACAGCTGCACCGGAGGCACAGCTATTGATGCCGGCGCCTTGAGCTAACACCGGCTAGCAGGCTCCAAGCACACCACCATCAACCCCAGAATCTTTCATGCTCATGGAAATCTGTTAGTTCCTGTAACCGAATCTATATAACACTAGGTAGCTAAGGCCGAGGTGGCTAACCCTGGTCCTCGAGAACCACAAAGCTGCATGTCTGAGATGTTTCCCAGCATCAGCACACCTGATTCAAATGAATGGATCACCATCAGCTTGTCATCCAGCTCTGCACAGGTCTGTTAACGACCCAGTCATTCAAATCAGGTGCGCTGAAGCAAGAAAACATCTAAGACATGCAGGTTCGTAGCTCTCGAGGACTGGGGTTGGCCACCCCTGAGCTAAGGTGATGACAGCTAAATAATTGACACCATCATGTGGTAGCCCTTTAAAAAAAAAAAAAAAAAAAAAAAAAAACACCATTGATTATGCACACATTTGTGGCCTAACATAATTTTACCTGGTGAGGTGCAGCTGTCAGAAGGAGTCGCCCCCTAGTGGTCATCACTGCAGTCATGGTCAACTTAGAGCACATCTACAGGTTAAACCTGCGCTACAGTTTGGGTAGTATTCTGTTATAGCACATGTAAGCAAGCTACATGCTAAACGACAACGGCCCAAAATGTTTATGCGTGGGTGTCTGTGTGAGATGAAAGGGTAAGGGGCTTAGCCACTTTATATCACGCAGAGGATCCTTTCTGTAAAGTCCACCGTGATTGGGAGCAAAACAGAAATGACCCAGAAAGACAGAAGGCACGGCTGTACGGACATCAGAATGTCAGCCGAGCGACTCAGTTCAAATCCATTTCTGTAGAGGTTAACTTTATTTGCATGAGTCATTGAAACATTCAGTTCAATGAAGAGGACAGAAAAGCAATCATTTACCTTTCAATCTCTATTTAAACACAGGCACAGTGACTGCACATGTAAATTTGCTGCGCATTGTTTAACGGTTGGGTAGAAGATCTTTTTTTGAAGTATTTTTTATATTAGCTGAAATTCTCTCTAGGCAGACACACAAACTTGTTGCATTTTCCAACATTTCTTCACAAATCATCAACTGTCAAAATGCCAGTAAATGTTAAACTGCAGACACATTTAATATTTACTAATTTCTGCTGAAGCCTCATCACTCAAATGTTTATAGCTAGATTTTATTGTTAATGTAAGTAATACACATTAAAAGGACTCTTTCATATGCTAAATACAAACAGCATCCCCCGATGAATATTTATGGAAGAAGTCTACCAATATATTACATTTAGCTGGACAGCACAAAGCATTATCCATCCATCTTTTTCTGACTGAGCCTTGATCTTATTCAGTTGTATCTTGGGATTGATGAATCGCCCTCCTGAAGGGATCACTGAGAGAAAGAGAGAGAGAGAGATGCTGTCCAAACGCCTAGAAATAGTGATTGACACATGACTTCAAAACTGTGAGCAGCAGCAAAAGCACATCGTAGCCAGTCCCACGACAGACAGTCTCCTTTTTATCCATTTACATGATTTCATACAACCTGTCTCTGTCTCACTGTCATAATGTCACCTTGTTCTTTACAGCTTGTTAACCCACATTACCCACGTTTGTCAGGGCTGCAATATGTTACATCAAACGCAGAAGAAATGCTGTGTTTATTGCAAAATGTCACCTTTATGTCACTTTTTCTCATGTCACTGCTTATTTGTTGCATTGATGCCATGCTTTTAATAAGTTTAAATTACATAAAATGACTGAATTATGAACAGCCAACTGCATCAATTACCATCAATCGCAGTATATACTAAGGAGACGCTCTATCTCTGCTGCTCTGTGTAGGCCTGATCTCCCTCAATCACCTTGTTGTGAACAGCCACCTTCTCTGCATTGGGAACATCAATCTGTATGCCAAGAATAAGCCAGATGCTGACTCACTGATCCATCTCACCCGGATATGCAACAGCAATGTCGGAACAGCATTCAGGCGAGATAAATCCACTTGAATGGTATCACAAATGAAGTGGCTGAACTACCAGACGGGAACATATCAGATGTTAAGAACTGCTGCAAATACCTTGGGATCCCGCAAGCAAATGGCAACTGGGAAGAGGCTGCAAGGAAGTCGGCCACGAACCAAAAACCTACAAATAGTGAGGCAGAAGAGGCTGACGAGTCAGCTGAATGGGAAGAACAAAGTCCATGCCATCAATACGTATCTCCTGCCAGTAATCAGATACCCCGTTGGCCACCGGAGGACACTGAAGTAAGTGATGTCAATACAAGGAAACTCTTCACAATGCACAAAGGTTTTCACCCTGACTGTATCACTATGAGACTACATGCTAAGCAGAAAGCAAGAGGCCAGGGACAGGGTGAGGGTCAAATCCACCATCCAGGATAAAAATACAAAAATTCAGAAATACATCCAGAACTTGGCTCCCAATGACGTCTCAGTGAATGTCTCAGGCAGTAGAAACCCAGTGAAGAAGATGAGGGAGAGGAACCATCATGTACCAGATTATTGCAAAGTCCTACGAGTGGCTAGAAGAGGCTGGTTTGAAACATAACCCTGAGGAAATCATAGCAACACGAGTGCAGGCCGTGAGCACAAGAGCAATAAAGACCGAGGCCTCCCACATAAGAGAAGACCCCAGGAGCAGGCTGTGCAAGGATGCCCTCGAGACAATCCAGCACATAATCATAACTCCACAACCAAGCTTTTGGAATAATGTACAGGAACATCTGTACTGAGTATGAGGTTGAAGTCCTAAAGTCAAAATGGGAGATACCTCCAAGAGCATGGAAGGACGAAGATCCTGTGTCTTCAAATCCAGACTGATAAAGTAACCAAGGCTATTTGCCTCCAGAAGAAGACAGAGGTAGTGATAGAAAAGGGAACGAGAAAACCTGGAAATGTACCAAGCGTCAAAATGGAAAATAGAAAAGATGAGGAAGGTGAAGGCAACAGCAGTGCCAGTGGTAATCAAAGTACTTGAGGTTGTTGCCCCCAAACTGTGACTCCAGCAGGTTCCAGGAACAACATCAAACATCTCCATCTGGAAGAGGTCTCTGATCCAATCAACTTCACTTTCTTTTTCATTTGTTTGTTTGTTTGTTTTCCTCCGTAGTGTTCCTTTTCAAAGCCATCATCGCTGTGAGGGAAACCTCCTCTCATTCAGCGAGATACGATAGAAAGCGAACGGTTGCGTGAGGTTACTTAAGGATACCATCTGTGTTGAGATATGTTTGCTGGCATGAGGTGTGAGCGGAGTGTTTAAAAAGCAGTGTGTACACAATCTGTTGCAGGCCATTAGGTGTCAGAGGTATGCATGTTCAAGTGAGAAAGTGAAATGAAATGAGTACGGTGTGATTGAAGTTAAGCTTCAGTGCTCCTGCAGCCTCATCAGAGCCCTGACTGGTGCAGTCACATATCGATTCACCCTGGCCATGGAAAAAAAAGAAGAAGAAGAGAGAACAAAAGTATAAATGAAACACACACTTTAAATTGTTTATAGCAGTGTTAATGTTCCTTCCCAGAGCTGTTTTCCATTTACCTCCTGGAACCATTTTGCTCAATATTTCATTTTTACAAGCGATTATTTTACCTGATCCAAATGGGTTGAGGAAAAGCAATGAGCTGATTTCAGTCTCGGCGGAATATGGTGGAACAAATCAATATGCTAATTGGTTAATTGGTGACACATACAGATTTGGATCTTGTATTTTATTTTATTTTTTTCAAGTCAAGCCAAATAGAAAATGGAAATATGTAGTCATTTAGCTCTGATTTAAGCGTAGTAATTCAGTGGAATTGAGACAGATACTTACTGAAGTACGTTGGCACCCGTACTTCACGCTGACATGCGTATTGATTTATAGATGGGGTATGTAAGTCAGCACTAATTTCTACCAGCCTCACAGCTTCAGTCTTAGCACTACCCGCTTTGCGGTGCAATCCTGTCTGAGAAAATGCTTACAAGCATCCAATACCCCACTGACACATGACTGGAAAAAAAAAAAAAATCTAAAATCAATATAATGGTTAATTGGAAGAGTGTGCATGTGAGTGTGAACGTGACCGTTCATGAAATTGTTGACAGTCTAAATGTGATCCATTAATGGGTTTAGGTGGCCAGTAACAGATGCTGTGTAATAAGGGTCATTGCCACAAATCTAGTAAGGAGCACTTAGAGACACACAGCAAATGACTGAATGCACCTGGTGTGATGATGCTTCTGCAGCTTAGTGGGGACACAATAAGTTTCAATTGCTTTGGCTCAAGTAAGGCTTACGACCGGGCCATGAATGTGGAAATTTGATTTGGAGAAGTGCATGTGTCCGTTGGTGATTCCAGGGAGATTAAGCTCGACTTCTAAAAGTATGATTAAGCATATACTGCTTAAAAAATAAACTAGAAAAGCACTCGGAGAGCGCAGACCTCCGCGAAGCGCAACAATTCCCCCATATGGCAATTTACAGATTTACGATAAAATCCGCCTTCTGGATCAGATCTGGATCAGCCTTTGAAATTTGATAGAAGTTTCCATTGTCAATCCCTGAGTCAAATTTTATGAGTTTTGGGCAATAATTAACGGAGATATTGAGAAACACAATTTTTGGCCCCATTGACCACAATGTTATCAAAAATTTGAAAAGGGTTCCACAATCCAGGATTTTTTCCGGATCACACCCAAAATGAAATCAGTTTTTCCTTTTCACATTTTGACAACTCCTGAAAATTTCATCAAAATCCATCCATAACTTTTTGAGTTATCTTGAACACAGACAGACAAACAGACAGATTGGCGGAGGTAATAAAGGGAACACAAAAATAAGACATCCCAGATCTGAATGAATGAAATACTGTTATTAAATACTTTGTTCTTTACATAGTTGAAGGTGCTGATAACTAAATCAGACAAAACTTATCAATGGAAATCAAATTTAGCAACTCATGGAGGTCTGGATTTGGCACACTCAAAATCAAAGTGGGAAAACAAAGTATTTAATAAGAATATTTCATCCATTCAGATTCGGGACATCTTATATTTGTGTTATACATATATATAGTATATTTGAGCAACTCGATTATTTCTAACCCTTTTTTTTTCACCATGAAGGTGAAACAGTTAATATCACAGTTGATCTTAACTGGCTTTTCTTTTTTCTTTTCTTTCCTCACTGGTAGTCAATCTAATAAGCTCAATGTTAAAAAAAAAAAAAGTACAAATAACATGGATTTACATCTTGAGGACATGTGACTGGGAGAAATGCATTTTCAATCAGTCTTATAGAAAAACAAGGGAATGTGTTTGTGTGTGTGTTTGTCAGGGTCACTTGATGAAAAGCCTAGAGGCCAAATTGAACATTCTGACTCAGTTGTGGGTAATGATCAGTACAAACACATTCATTCCACTCTAATTGATGACATCAATTAGTAGCCCTAGTGTTCTGAGAACAGACAGCCCAGTCTCACTCCAGACTGTCTAATAGTAACATTTGCTACTGTAGTAGTGTCACAGTAAAGGTGCCAAGATTGTAAGATGGCCATGTTTTATGTTGCCTAATCGTGTGTGTGTGTGTGTATTTTCACTATAAAAACGTGTGTGTGTACTTTCACTATAAAAACCAATCAAGTTGTAACTTAGTGGTTGGACAGGTTAATCTTCAAGCACGAGGTCAGTGGTTTGATGATCCGCTCCTCCACTTTTAGAGACGTCCTGAGGAAAAACAATGAACCCTATCAACATATGCTCTTTGGTGCTTTGCAGGACCTAAAACAGGTCAAAGTGAAGACCACTGACTGTTTGAAAATGTCCACAGATATGAGAACATCATGAAGAGTGCTGGTTGAGTCGGGCGTGCTCCCACTGTAACGGGTGTGGAATGAACCCAATAGCAGCGCAATCGACAGTGAAAATAGTTCCTGAACAGTCTTTATTAAACAGATTAGGAGGCACACGGCAGATCAGAGGGTGACAGCAGAGAACTGGATCCAAGGGGATATGGCAGGCAGGGAGTGGGGGGGGCTTGTGGGGGAGGTGACAGTCCAAAAGTCTCTTAACCGGCTCAACGAGGGTGACGGAGGGGAGGTGAAGCACACTCACTGGTGATGGGTGTCCGGCTGTGATGTGGTTGGTGGAGCTGGTGTCACCAGAGGAAGGGTTAGGGTTAGAGCCCAAGTTCCTACCAGACAGGCAGGGGATGAACAGAGAACACAGGAAGCACGACTTGTGGTTGATACCAGGTGAAATACGATCTGGAGAGTCAGGCATGAGAGCGAAGACGATCTGGCAGAGAGTGAGTGGAGTGAGGCTGCATATATCCTGGCTTGATTGGGGATGGAGAGCAGGTGAGAGCAGCAGGTGAGAGCTGTTAGGCTGATGAGGGGTGTGGCTGAGCAGCAGAGCAGACTGTGACACCCATGATCTTGGTTGTTACTTGGAGGGACGAAGGCCTTATTTTTCCAGCACCAGTGGCCTTCATTTGTAGAGAAAGAGACAGATGGAAATGGGGCGGGGAGAATGGGGAAGAGCCGGGAGTCGAACCCGTGACGGCTATGTCGAGGACTACAGTCTCTGTACATGGGCCGCCTCCCCTAACCACTGCTCCACCGGGCGGCACGAACTGTGTGGTTTTATGACGCTGTTTGCGTCTGTAACCAATCAGAAGCGTTGTTGTACTGTGATTCACAAAGGAATCTGCTCGTAGTCGTGGAACCGGTGATCCAGCAACAACTTCCAATCTCGAGTTTGCATCTTTAAACCCTGGCTTGCAGGAACTCCAAACTGCATCCTCACTTACCATTCTGTCTCTTATTTAACTATGTTAAATCATAAACCTGTTGTTTTGTTTTTTTTAATTAAACCATTATTTAGCCAGGTGGGTCAGTTGAGAACTAGTTCTCATCTCCAGTGATGACCTGGTCAAAAAGCAGCATAAAAGATGATGAGGACAGGAAAAAAAACACAAATGGACAATACTGCTTATTAGAAAAAAACACAACACTACTTTAGATTAAAGCTTGACATAGTTTTCTGGTGAATCCTGTTACATGTCACGAGTTCATCACTCGGTGTTTTGGCAACTCCGAATTTGCATGACTGAGTTTTATTTTGCTGCACAAATCGTCGAACATCCGTTAAGTTCGGTTGGATTCACATGACTCAAGCACATGACATTTGAGCACGGCAAATGAAGCATGCGCAGATGTGCGTTTGCTAATTGGACAAACGACGCGTCTGCCCAGAAGTCAAGGTTTTGAAGCGTTTCGTTGGACATGACATATGCTACACGACAGTGATATTCAGCTAGAAGAGAGCAAACACAGACGCTGTGTTTAGACACCCTTGGGATTGACTTTTGGAATAAAACAACCCTAAAGGAGCAGCTGAGGCGAGACTGAAGAGGAGCTTTCACCATTTCATCAAGTGTATACAGACTCTATACTGCATGTCAGGTTTCAAGTGACACAACCCTGCAGTCTCTATGGTTACCACGGTGGGATGAGGATGAGTCAAGGAAACAATTAACAAAGATAAACTTTGTATCTTGACTTTGATGTCTCGCTGTGAGTGAGAATGGCGCCCAAATGCTCCGACATGGGCAGATGGATGAGGAAAAGAATAGAAAAGCACCGATTACAGCAAAGCCAAATACGCTGCAGCAGATCCAAACCACGGAGCTGAAAAAGAAGAGAGGAGAACACAACGAGGCGAGCAGGGAAACCAACACAACTGCGAGCGGCGATCTAAGGCTGAACAAAGGGAACCTGGAGAGAGAACGAGCCATGGAAATGCAAAGATCCAAAACTAGAACAAAGACACAAGAAGCAAAACTCGTACATCATGTTATTTAATGTGGAACGCTGCATCTTATTATCTTTTTTAAATCATCAAGCCGTTTGTAACGAGAGGACACTGACTCCTGACCTCAATGTATTTTATAAAGCTATTAGAGTCTGTCTGGCATTTAAATCCATAAGAAATCTGCTGCAGGCTCCTGGACATTGACAATAAAATTTGATACGATAATAAACACAGCAGGCAATGCAGCTACTACAAACTCTTAATACCACGAAAAACCATTATTAAAACTGAGCTTTGTGAGTATTCCATATATACACTCGCTGTTTTTTTTCTTTTGTTTTTTTATAAACAACTTACCCACAATCCACTGCAGCCATTCCCTGGGGGGTCCCTGCAGTCCTGATCATTATGACTCTGCATTCTGCACTGGAAACAAGCTGCACTTCCTCGGAGCAGAACTGTCACTGAAGTACGCACCAAACAATCATTTGTACTGGTGTAAACTTCAGCTTTAGCAGCACCAGCACACTGGAGACATAATTAAGTTCCTATTTAATGATTAAAATGCAATCTGTCTCTACAGTGAAAGCCTTTCAGAAGAGTTTTTAAGCATATGGCTTCCTGGAATCCCTCAATTATGCAAAAACGAGACAAAAAAAGCACTAACAAACAAGTTGTTCCCATCAGGGAGTATGAGAACAAAACAGCCCGTTTAGGTCCATATAGGTAGAGAAGTATTTTTACGTTTTCATGGTTTTGCCTTCATGGACCATAATCACGTGGTCTGTGGTAAATAGCAGCTTTCACTCCATCAGAAGTCCGGGGAAGGAAAGGAACAGCTCACGATCCAATTTACCACATCGCGTATGAAACAGAGTTATGACGTGGGCATGCATGGGTGCCAGTGGAGCAGGTTCACTGGTGTTTGCTGATAATGTGACTGCTGACAGACGTAGAATAATAAATTCTAAAGTATATATTAAAGCTCAGCGATTTTATTGATTCTGTGATATATATCAATATTTTATCGAGTATCGATTTTTCAGCCGCGGGTATCGATATTCTAAGCTTCTTTCAAAACCTCCGTGTCCCACCTTTAAAAGCTTACAAGCAACAATTTGCACTGTTTAAATAAATTAAACTATTTTTCTCAACAAATATATAATGTGTAATTGATGCTTTCAGTTCAATTAATTCAATTGGAACACTCACAAGATGTCACCAAAATCCCCACTGCCGTCCCCTGATGTTTATCCACCACCATTATGTCAGGCGGATCAGCCATCACCAGGTTGTCAGTCTGGATCTGAAAGTCCCACAGGATCTTGACCCGCTTGGTCTCGACCACTTTTAGAGGCGTCTCCCATGCGTGAACCAACTGTTCTCTCATTGGTCAGAAATGAATGCGGAAGGAGTTTCCTCTCTTCCTCTCTCTCTCTCTCTCTCTCTTACCCCCCCCTCTCTTGGAGGTTGAACCACAGTTATGAATGAGTTGTGTTGGTTGCTGTGTCGATTATGTTCTCACTGCAAACTAACCGCTCCAGGTCTCGAATGGAAGCGAGCCGAGACCACCTCTCCTAGGCGATCTCGGCTCGTTTGTTTTGTCCCGCAACCAAGCGCGATTGCTTTGTTCACATATACCAAACGAACCGATCTTCAGGGGGAAACGCTCCCTGTTTCAGAACAACTGAAATATATGTAAAACCCCAACTGCTCCAAACGGGACAGGTGTAAAAGCACCCTGAGAGATTAAAGGGTGCACTGGAGTCACTGGGACTTCAAGAAGAGTTACAAGTCTGCATAACCACCAACATTGGTGCAAATATCGTAAAATCTGTGGAAATGAGCGGACAGACAAGACTGCAGTGCTCTGACCACAGGCTCTACCTCGCTATCGGTAGATTAGACCTTTCTTTTAGTCCCAGTTCAACATTATAAGCAACCCAGCAGTGTGCATGTGTTAACCTTATTCCCTGAAGTTTAATGGAGATTCATATATATTTTTTTTTCTTTTTTAGTTTGCTATACAAACATATAGACACAGTAGTGTTTTGTGTGTGTGTATGTATATATGTATATTTACAGAAGAAAAGATAATATATTGCGATATATATCGTTATCGCACATGCTTTAGATTATACACCAATATAGATTTGAAGCCATATGGCCCAGCACTATGTCCATGGGCTCCAGACTTCAGGCAGTCATTGACTGCCAAGTATAAAAAAATGTGGTGATATTTGTAATTATGTCACTCTCTCCAAATACCTCTCATCCCTTGAAGATGGAGATTGAAATGTCTGTCATTCCTAAATGGTTTCACAGTTGAAATTTGAAATTCCCTTTGGCAACCATGGATGCAGCATCCTCTGGACTACAGAGGAGAGGAAGCTCCTGCTCGCTCTATGCTCACAGTTCAAAAGCCTGCATTTCTGGTGTCACTGGAAGAGGGAGCTGGCACATCCGGGGGGTAAACATAGAAGCTGAGAGAGATATATCCAGGTCTTAGAGAGACACGAGATTCCATCCAGACATCTGTTTCTAGGAAGGCATCTTTGCAAGAAAAAGCTCAACCACATACTCCACCCGCCACGAAGGCATGACTTCGTAGAAGAAGACGCTGGCTGCTGAACTGGGGCTCTTTTCACAACTCTGAGCTAAAATGCAAACTCAGAGCTGACAGACCGGGAGGTGAGATGCTCAGCTTAATCAACTCCGGCCATGTTGACTCTGAGGTAAGCTCATCTGTAAAAAAATACTGCATAAAAAGCCTCAGAGAAGCCACCATCGATGGAGGGTTTATGGCTTCATAAGATTTACAATTGTTTTTTTTGTTTTTTAAATGTTTGACACAGTGGCCCAAGTTTTTTTTTTGGAATTGGGGTTTTACATATTTATCAGTGCTCCTTCTTTGTTCCACTGTTGCTTTTTTCTTCCTGGCACTTTTTTTTTTCCTCACAGCAGATCATTGAGCAGCGACGATCAGCTAATGGCCCGATATAACTATATAATTATATAACTCATGCCAGATTTGTTATTTTCATTTCTTTTTTTTTTTTTTTTATTTACAGCCAATTTCTTAAATATATACAGGGATAAATACCAATTTATGTAATTTCCTGTGAAGGCGTTTTGAGTTATTTAGTGTAAAGTCAATGTAAACATTGTCACTAGAAAATAACCTCTCCTGCTGTGCAGCCAAGGTGATGTGCAGCTAACTACCAGCTGCCTGCAGCCATCGCCTCTCTCCTGCTGTTTTCTCTTGTTGTTTGCAGCAACATGAATACCCTGTGCACGTGTGCGTGCATGCACGTGCACACGTGTGCATGCGTGTGTGTGAGAAGTATCTGCAGAGCAGCACCTTTGATGAAGGAGGCAGAGAGAAGAAGAAAAGCAGAGCAGAAGTATGGATGATAAAGAGAAGTCAGAAAGAGAGGATAGCCTATATTCAAGAAGCCAGAATGAAAACTGGATGAAGATTGAAAATCATTGTTTAACATTTTAGTTGTCGTGGGAAAATGGGAATTAGAAGACCGGGAAAACATTGCAAAGGATAGAGAACATTTCAGTTCATTCAGATTAATCTTATAACTGTGAAGGTCGAGAAATCAGGGCGGTCATAACTTCACAGATCGATGTATCGTGGAATAAGGTCTTCAATCCGTCTTCATCAGGCCAAAAGTCAAAACACTGTTTTCACTGTTTTAAATAATGAAAATAAAGCAAATAGCGAGTTGGTCAAAAGGGTGTATTTTTTTCCTTTTTTTGTCTTTTTTTTTTATGATGGTTTACTTTACTCTTTTGAGCCTTTTATGTCGAAAAAAAACAAAGACTTTTTTGTGCTTCACAAAGATGCACATTCAAGTCTTAGTACTCAAACATTTAAAGAGCTTGACATGTCGTACTTACATGGCAGAATTACTTGATTAACAATAACTCCAGTATGAGCATCTGCAAAAGTCAGGAAGTGTAGAAAGAAAAAGAAATAAAAAAGGTAAAGATTGGTGTTTTCTCAACAGCCGGAGCCCCTGTGAGGACGTACCACTGTCAGATAAAAGAGGTGGCTGACATCGGAAAAAACATATCAATAGCTAATAAAGGCTGGACTGAAAAACAGCACAGAGGTGCTGATTCTGACTGCAGAGGAACAGGCCCTAAACACAAGATCGATGGAGGCCGGGGTCTACCACACCCGGGACCCCAGGAGCAAAGACGCCCTTGAAAACAGCGCAGCCCATCACAGCAGGGGGAGGACGCTGGCCGACAAAGCAAACACGGAGCGCCGCAACCAGGCAGCAGGCAAAATACACAGAAACATCTGTGCCGAGTGTGGACTGGAGGTCCCGGGGTCAAGGATGGAGACGCCTCCAAAGGTGGTCCAGAACAAGCGGGTCAAGATCCTGTGGGACTTTCAGATCCAGACTGACAACCTGGTGATGGCTGACCCGCCTGACATAGTGGTGGTGGATAACATCAGGGGATGGCAGTGGTGATGGATGTGGCCGTCCCGAGCGTCGGTAACATCAGAAAGAAGGAACCGGAGAAGCTTAAGAACGACCAAGGAAGAGCTGGAAGAAAATGTGGAGGCAGCAGTGGTGCTGTTGATTAAATTTTCACTATTAAGGTTTAGTTTATCAATTATTAGTGAGTTCTGGTGAGGCAATAATAAAACACTTAACACTTGACTGGACAATCGAACAGGGTGCAGTACATTTAATCTCCATTGTATACAATTCAGAGAGGTCATCACCAACATCACAGAAAGTAGGATGATCAGAAATGACAAATGTTTAGTAGGAAACAGCCATCTTTAAAACATCACATGAACATCAGGACCTTGGATAAGTTCTCTTAGCCTACGTGTCAGAACTCAGCAGACTTGATGGAGCCAGAACGATAATGAAAACTATGGCCTTCGACAGACAGGAATCGAGACCAGAAGTCATGGACTTATTAAGGCCCCAAAATGCAGTTTTAATATTACAGGTGCCATTAGTGATCAGACTGGGAGCTGTAACCCCCAAACTGGACTGGGGCCCACCGGGCCTCTGGTAGAGGACCGGAGTTTGAAGGAGACAACACCGCCCGAGTGGGTGAGGGGAAGGTCGGGGCATATACAGATTAGTCCCAATTCCAAATTCAAGCAACACAATCCTGTCACCTTGCTTGACTAAAGCGCAGCTCTGAAAATATAATCATTCATTAATGCGTCTGACACATTCTTGCAGCATTTGCTGCAACACAAAGCTGTAGGACGTTTCTCAGAAGATGAACACCCTCTGGAGGAGCGAATACGAGTGTGACTCCACCGCCTGACATCAACAGAAGTGTGAAAAAGAGAGCTTATGTACTGTATCTCTGTGGCATTTTGACAAAAATACTTCAGACATTGTCCTACATTCTCAGGAAATGATGTCAACCCATGAATGAGTGCCAGAACATGTCCCTCATCTGTGATGTAATCAACCTTTTGACTCATTTCAAATCGCTGGTGACATCAACAAATGTTTGAAAGTCATCAAAATCCCCACACAACACTCACACACACCCCTTCACACAACCGTCTTTAGACATCTGCATTAGCGTCTGTTATTCATCTTTAGTGGATGAAGCTCCTGCCAGTGGGGGGAGACAAAAGAAACATGTCAAAAATACACTTAGGTACAGTGGGTGGGCCAAGAATGCAGAAGCAGAAGACAGGCAGACAGATGAAGACAGAGTGGTGGGCAGGGTTGGTGGGTGATTGATGAGGCTACAGGGAAGCGCTAGACTTCTGCGGGGTGTGAGTCCACTGATTTATATTTAAGGGAGTGCTCATCGCTCTCAGA